>JAAOZV010000011.1:0-240970 GCA_023653515.1 Trichoderma orchidacearum
ATTATTATTATTATTATTATTATTATTATTATTATTATTATTATTATTATTATTATTATTATTATTATTATTATTATTATTATTATTATTATTATTATTATTATTATTATTATTATTTATTATTATTATTATTATTATTATTATTATTATTATTATTATTATTATTATTATTATTATTATTATTATTATAAATTTATATTATATAATAATATTAATTATAAAATATATAATCTAAAAATCTAAAATAAATTATAATAACTTATTAATATTATTTAATTATAATATAAAAAAATATTAATAGTAAATATATAAAGAAATAAATTAATTTATTAAAGAATTATTTAATATAATAAAATATAATTATATTTAGTTTATCTAGATTATAATTTAATTTCTAGGTAATAACTCTTTCTAATTTTATTACTTTTTAAGCCTATTATAGATATTTGGCCTATTACTTATTATAGAGTCTTAATAATTAATTTAATATTAAGATATATAATTTTAAATAGATTTATTTTTTTATTTCTAGATTTTATTATATAAAATAAATATATAAAAAATTTATTTATTAAATATTTCTTTAATAGACCTATAAAATCATTATTATGAGTATATATACTAGAGTATATAATAAGCATTCACTAAGGCAAGTATTTCAAGTGCCTAAGATACCTTAAGGTAGTGCAGTCGCCCCCTCGTGGTGGACTGAATCTCGACCTTGATTTCTTAGAAACAGATAGCACTTTCATGCCCGTGCCTCCTCTCAAGGCACGAGTTTCACGTTATTATGCTCCGATGATGGACCAGTGTCAAAGGTAGTATATGGCCTCGAGTAAGTCCCTGACCTCGATGGGGAAAAGGTGCTAGTAAACTTACATCTACCAGTGGCATCCGCGCAATCTGAGCATCGTGATGGACCCGGACCCGAGGGTGCTCACGTATCTTTCTCGGGCCCGGAACCATATTACTCCAATCGAGGTATAGTACCACAACATACGCTTTCCCTGCCTATGTATTAACGATATAGACATTGCTGTACTGCACGCTGTTATTACAGCTGCTCAAGAACAACTTGACCGCGCTACGGGCCCGAAACCGCTACCTGCCGCTGCACTATTTAAAGCATATGATGAAGTGCTCCCTCAGCATGGTGTAGACCCGGACTCTGATCACCATCTGTCGGCCCTTGTATTTCGGGTTGGTGGTGAACAGGGCGAGGGTACGCTATTAGAAAAGTTTCAGTCCATTCTTGGTCGTATCGGCATTGTTCTCGAATTCAGTGACGACTCTGTCGCTTCTCCACTAGGTTATCCCGAGCATCCTCTGTCTCCCGAACCAGTGGATACAACTCACTGGTTCGTGGATGAGACCTCTCAAGAACAGAATGATGGCGCATTACGAATATCACCCCTGCGATACGGCCTTTCCTTGGGAGGCGATGCTATATCCCGGAAGAATATAGGCCAAGAACCAAACAACAAGGAGTCTCTCCCAGAAGGAGACAATCTTGCTCATCTGAAAGAAGACGCGGGGCCTTCTATTCACACATCCGTACCTCTGACGCGGCATGTCGATCAATATCAGCGATTTGTCAAACCACTCCTCGATCCCACGCTCGTCGATTCTCATCCTGCAGTTGCTGATACTGGTGAAGACGGAGCGGACATACATTCCTCAGTGCTTCAAGGCAAAATCGCTCCCGCCTCTGGAAAGGAGTTCATGCGAAATAACCCAATAGCTGTAGTCGATGTACATCCTCAGCCCATTAACCCCAGGCTTCGGAGGCAAGATAGTGAGACTGGTGAAGCAATAGAAGTCGATCAGGCAGAAATTAGCCTGGGCGGCACTATGACAAGAAATACTGAAACGAGTCAAAATAATCCTGATGAAAATGGCACAGATGTGCTGGTTTCCTCTGATTATGTACCCAAAAGGAGCAGTCCAGTGTTCCCGGTACCACAAGATGACCCATCATTTGTTTTTCGTCCAAGAAGTCTAGCTACTCTGTCAGAACAACACCAGGAACAGCTTTTTACGAGAGCAGCTCGAGCTCGCGAAATTTTTTTGGCGAGCAAGGTCTTCAATCATTGGGCGGACCGGACTGCCACACGACTTGAGCGAGAAGGAGTAGCTAGAAGGCACATGATTCGCTTTCGCTGTTTTCGAAGCTGGAGCTGTGCCCCTAGCTTACGGTTTCCGGTGATTGATCACTTAAAGGCCATTACAGCTGTTCAGAAGCTACAGCGTGCTGTGTCCTATCAGGAAGCCCAGTTTCGTCTTGCAGCAACGACTATTTCTCAAAGCCATCGGGTCAAGATAGCGTCACGAGTCTGTGACCAATGGTTTTCGCATTTGCTAACACTCGTTTGCCGCCAGCAGATGAAAGAAAAATTAAGGCATAGAGTACTGTTGGCGTGGAAATCAAGTGTCTCTTGTAACGTCGTTAAGAGTCAAGCCATTCATAAGTTCAATAAACGCCAAGACATTCTGGGTACATTGTCGAAATTGCAAGATCAAGTACGGTTTAACAGTCTTCAATTTGTGGCAGCTCAACAGATCGGATCACTCCAGTTACTATTTGGCTACCTCGATAGCTGGAGAGAACAAGTTCGAATTAAACTGGAAGCGTTAGCGTATCGCAATACGTTGTGGGCAACGGCTGTCCGTAACGTATCTCGCAATTGGAATATATTAGCACGTGTTCAAGCTTTTCGATGGAGGAGAGATTATGCATATGTGACTCGAGCACTTCAGAGCTGGCGGGAGCATTTTGTGCAAGACGAAGGGAAGCGAGACCTATCTTGGAAGCATTTGAAAACGCACCACTCATCAATTATTCTACACAACTTGCGACAGTCTAGCAACAATCATATACAGCTGTCACATCTAAGTAGCCGAGCTAGACTATATATTGTTACAACTCAGACATTACCCGTTATGGATATCGCTGTACAGATACGGAAGAATCAGCTAAAAGACTCGATTCGACGGTACTTGAGGATGCGATATACTCAAGTTTCTTCGGCTAGAAAAAAGCGAAAATTCTACGACGCTTTGCACCGCTGGCGAGCCGTGGCGGCGGATATTATTCCATGTGATCTTGCCACCTTTTCTTACTTGCAATATTCGCATGAGCAATTCGACATGGCATTGGTGAAGTGGAAAAAGCGTACAGAAGAAGATTTGCAAGTCCAGCTAGAGACGTCTAGATATTATGCGCAGGCTTGGGTGGCGGCGTGGAGCGATTTTGCTGAAGAGCATTATCAAGTCGGTATTAGGTCCGTGGAACTGCGGGTGGCACGCAGACAGCGGCAGTATCTCAAAGCATGGTCGATATCTTCATTACAACAAAGTGGTCAGGCTCACACTGCGACAAAGGTAGAGCAGAAACATTATGGAGAAAAGCGGTACCGTGTATTCCAACACTGGAGACATGCTTGTGTAAACCTGGATGCTGTTCATTCTGAACACTATTCACGCTCTACGCCAAAGTCGGAGCTTCCCAGTGGTCGTCACAGCGTATGGCGTACACTTTCGGTTCGTCGACATCTCCTGATGGACAGGCATAACAAACGAGATATCGCAGCCCAACAAGTTGAGACACCAACGCGTTGGACCGGAGTGCCGTCGAACATGTCTTTTTCCGCTTTAGAGCAGCCAAGAGTTGTAGGGCGAGAAACAGATGATGAGTCGACTACTTCTAGTGATAACGAGGACGTAGAGGTATTGAAATCACCTAGTAAAGCCCCTGCAAACCCTGGGCGAGTCACTGCCCCATCTACAACGCCTCGGGGACCCTTGCCCATGCACCTAAGCTTGAGGACGATGCGATCAGAGCCTTTTTCCCGCCGTTTGCCCAGGAGGGATGCTGCATCAAAACCCTTACTATCTAGATCGAGGCTTGCGCAACATATGTCTCCGGAATCTCAGCCAACTCCAAAAGCGAAATTGAATGGGTCACCCGCGGCATTTAGTCACTCCACCCAGACCTTGGTACTCCAGCAGGCAGGTTCAGGACCCTCAAGGAATTCCCAAGTGGCGTCTATGACTTTTGCTGAACAATATGGACCGAGGATAAAATAATCTTACATACTTGTGTCATGGTCAAGCGGTACACAGAATGTGGCTGAAGATGAAGATATACTAACCCCTGGGTCTTAATAATAGCAATACAGCTATAAGATGATATAAGTATTGTGGCCATAGTCATCTATGGAGCCAAGTTACATATATTAATATGTCAATTAATGCGAGACTTCGGAAGCTACTAAGTTTAGAGTAATCAAAACGGGCAAAGAAAGGGTAAACTAATAAATAGAGATCTCCATAGCAAAGTTTCATAGGTGTATTCCTTGATGTGGGTATCATCTGTGTATGGGGGACACGTCGGCGAGTGTAGACTGCGACATCCAATCATCAAACTGACTGGGCGCTTCCAGTTTCTCAACTCGCCAATCTTCTGAAGATCCTCGGAGGTACGCGTCATAAGCAACTCTATCATCCAAATCACGCCTCGTTGCTTCCATATATGCTCCGTCCATAGCTAGTGAGTGTCCCTGCTCCTGTAATACCGCTGGGCTGCTGGATGTATTATATGCCATACAGGGTTGGTTCGGAAGAAGTGATGGATCAATATAATTATCCGAATTTTGAAATCTCAGATCGGCCGTTTCCTCATAGAATGTATGGACATATGGTGAAGACATCCTGGCTAATTGCCTTCCATTCGACAGCGTAGATTGTGCCTCAAAGGGTTGATAAGTCAAGCGCGTGAGGTTTTCCTCGGTATATGGAACGGAATGATTCCATGAAGTAGAAGAGATCCAATGGTTGAAGGAAGCTGGCGTGATTTGGATTGGCGGCAGATCCTCGATGAATTGTGAATGTCCCTTTTGGTCTGATCGTGGGAACTCCTCATATTTAGGTTCATATTTCGTACTACTCGCACCTAAATCGCCCTCCATTGGTTCTCGACGGCTGGCATGATCGCAATCACTCGCATCCACGGGTATGGATGTTGTCATATTTCTGTCCTCTCGGGATTTCTTTGAGTGAAGAGGATCATATTTATAATTGGGGAAAGCCTGCTCATGCATCTGCCTCTCGATTATCGCAAGACGATTGAATTCACTGACAACACTAGTTGGCTCACAAGAAGTCCACGAATCCCCACAAACTGCTGATACTTGCTGATGGTTATTCCGCGTGCAACATATTTTAGCGACATTCTGGTAAGAACGGCGATAAAGCATGAACGCGTTAAGTGGCCGCTTAATCTTTCCAGCATTCGTAGCTTCTCCACGTCGTAATTCAACCGAGCGAACGGCAAAGGCGGCAGCATCAGGAACAATAACATGCGGCACTTCAGCGGCAATTTCAGAAAGGGCTCTGCCAACAGAACTAACGTAATTTCTCCCCTTTGACTTCCTCGCTTTCTTCTCTATTCTCGATTCTCTGCACAATCGGTTCTTTAGTCGACTGCTGGAATCATTGAGTTTCAGAATATCGGGGCTGATTTGAGCATCAATACCGCCAATTGGAGGAGGACTTAACATCAATGTCTCCGACGTAAATCGCACAGGAGTCTAACGAGCTTTTTTAGCAACTCTCTCAAGTCCAAGACAGAGAGATCGGCACCAGTCCAGCAGTATCAAGTATATCTCTTACTATCCGCTTATGACGCACCTTAGATGTTTTGCGTCCTTGAACAGAGTGCGGCTGACATGATCAATATACGCAAGCAGGTATCCCAACCTCAGAAAATTGAGAAACTTACATGAAGATAAATTGAATTTGCATATGCAAACTCGGAAATTTGGGCGCATGTTGTTTCGTTTCCCTCGTTGACAATGGCTCTGGAGGGTAAACGATGTCGAAAACTAAGATCATTCACCGCTCGAATTGTGGTATCCGGGACATACAGTCCGTTGCAAAATGCTTCCATTAAATGCTTCGGTAATATGGAGATGGTGCAGGGATAATCAGCAACTTTCCAGTGTTCTCATGTCTTGGTTCTTATGTGAACTTGAGTATGAGAAGTCAGCTATATAGCTCTAAATTAAGGTCAGTAGGCACTTTGACATTTTGAAAACCTTTGTAGACTAGAACAGGAAACCTAAGAGAATATGTTTGTTAGCGACTCACTTTTCCCCATAGTGACGATGCTTTCGATTGTGTTTGCCACTAAGCTAGATTCCTGACAAAGCACCTCATATTTGTGGTTATTGGCTTTGTGGCAATTGCATAACTCCCTTGGGAAAGTCACAAACAAACAGTATCAAAGCTTTGCCGCATGCGGCACTAAGAAATCATCAGTGCCAGATTGAGGGTTACATCTTTGGCCACTCCGTGAGCCGCTCCAATAGCACAGATCCAGAATCGCCGTAGGGGTTGGACAGAGAGACTCCGCAAATATGGTAAGCTCGACTCCGAATCTAAGTCTAGAGTCAGAACGCCGCATATCATAGCATTTAACATGCGCAGAACCACCTTTAATAGCGGCAGCAGCTGGAATGCATGTCAATGATTGTTGGCCGTGCATTGTAGTTGCCAGCATGAGTCCCAAGCAGCTCGGCATAACCGTCTCGAACGTTTATAGATTGTGCCAAAGGCTGAAACTCCTTGAGTCGTTTCCACCTTTCATGATAGGTCGGCACAGGGACGTGTTACAGTGCCCATTGCACATCACTATTTATAGCCGTCAATAGAAAATGTTTTCATCGCTGCGCTTTGCCGTTGGAGAATTTGAACGAGTCAATTTCAGACGTAATGCCGACACAAGAAGCATGCTAGTAAAATAAATTAATATGAGCAACTGCCCAAAGCTTGAGTAATTCACATTACCCCCCCCCCCCCAAACATTTTTTCCCTCGGGGAGAGGGGGGAAAGCTTACAACTTATGTGAATAGGCGCCAAAGCAATTGATACGAGGAGTATACTATAGCGTGTACGAAAGTCTTAAGCGTTTCTTAGAAAGAGACAGGGGTGGCTGGCTGAATTGGTTGAAAGTTCGAACGCGGAAGGATCTGCGTCTTCAACAACACTACAACTCGCGCAACATTGTGATATAAGAAGCCGATCAGACAATGGCAGAAGCACATTCAACATCACCGTCATGGTCATGTTTGATTGCTGCAGTAGCTCTTGATGGTGCATTGGAAGCCTCTTTCTCGCGACAAGAAGGACAGATAAAGAGGAAATTTGGATGGTCGGCAGCAACATCGCTGATACCCAAACATTTGCTGTGTTGCCAAACATTGCACTTATCACAGGCAATACTGTGCTGACCATCATCAACTTGTCCAGACAAGCCGCAGGAGCATTCAAACACCCATGCCTCCTCCTCAGGCTGGACAGAATGGATATCTCGCATACTGCCTTCAGTCCCCAAATGTTCTTCGGGCACTCGATCGTCTGCAGCAGTATCGTAAATTTGCTCGAGACATGGCGGTGTTTCGATGTCATCATGGACAAGGCGACGTGCCTCTCTTTGCTTCAAGCGTTGTTCTCTAGATATAGCTTTCGATTCAAACTCCTTTTTCATACTCTCTTGCTGCTGTTCTTCACGACGCTGAATTAGTACCAAATTCTGAAGTCGATCTTTCTCAACTTTTGCTTTCTCTTCTCTCTGTCGTTGTTCCATCTTCGAAGCGATACGACTTGATCGTTTAGCATTTGCTAACTTTGCAAGAGTCTGCAATTCCTTCTCGTGTCTTAACTTTTGGCGGGCTTGTTCTTCTTCTTGCTTCTCCAAAATAGGAATTAAGTGATCCCGAAGCTGTCTCTTTAGTGTCTTTTCGTTTTCATCCTGTGAGACGGCCAGACTTTGGACCAAGCACTGAACCTCTGCGAGGGTCACTGCAACACACTCCCAAGTCATACTTCCAAGACGATTGTCCTCAAACTCAGAAAGTCCACCTTTTGACAAATCAGTTCTGTTGATATTAGTAGCACGTTTCGCCCTGGATTTTCGTATTCCTTTGCCTGAGTGCCCCAACTCTCGATGTCTTTTGGGATTAGCTAATTTAGAGTTTGATGGAGCCTCCGACAGACGATAGACTCTGTTATCGTCTAGGACATAGTATGTACGATCATCGGCATCCCAGCCGTAAGGTTCGATTCTCTAAAAAAAAATTAAGAATCAGATGTGTGTCCATCGTAACTCTAGTGCTGGTGGTGATACGCACCCAAGTCGTTTGATCTGCATCCCTTTGTTCTTTCATTTTTTCTCGAAGCACTTCGGGCCGCATCATAATCCACTGAGTAAACTGTTGCATTACTTTGATCTACCACATACATATTAACATTAGGATTCATAAAATGGATTTTACGTAACACATGCTTTGGTATAAATATCAATATCGACGAGTCCCTTAGGAGCATTTTGGGTGCCAAACGGGTTAAAGCTTGGCAATTTTGAACTGAATTGTTTCCGAGCCTCTTGGTCGAAGGATGAATGCCTTAGAGTACAAAATGACCGTCAGCATGTTTTTAAAGAGTATGACAAACTAGGGATGAAGCGGGAGAAGGGTCATTCTGGGAAAGGGAACACACACGTGAGGCCACGCTGTGAGGATACCATTTGCAAGAGCGCTAAGGCAATGTCATTGAGAATTGCTGAGTTCGGTTTGAGACATTCTCTTTCGATATACTGTATCAGAGTCAGGGTGCGTTCATAGCGAGGATAGCTAGCTGCTCGAAGAAAGCTGATGATAACTTACGTCAATGTCGATCGATTCATCGATTGCGGCAGCCTCGCCAAAGATATATATCCACTGGCAAAGATTGGCAAACTGCCACATATTACGAAGTTGTTGGAGTGTTTCCATAATGTAGCTCTCCGAGCGATCCAATTATAATTTGACAGCGACTTTAATAGGGCAAGTTATAGAAGATATATATGAGACGCTGAGTGATATGAATATAAGAGGCAGCTAAGCTTTATATATATTATATCCTCTAGTAAAGGCGCCCTAGAATTCTAAACCTCCTCTAGTAATCTTTATAATTCTATATATATTATAGAAATAATAGTTAGTATAATAATTATATATAATTAATATATATTAAAATTAATCTTATTAAATTATTTTAAGATATAGTATAAGCTTTTAAATATTATAATTTAAATTATATTATTTATTTATTATAATATAAGAGTATAGGAATATTATAATATAATATATAATATAATATTTAATTTAAAGAATAAAATAAAAGAAATCTTATTAAATTATTATATGGTATATTAAATAAAATATAAATTATTTTTATTTTTTATTTTTTATAATATATTTTAATAATTAATTTTTTAAATTATTTTAATTAAATATTATATAATTTATTTAGCTATATTATATAAATAAGTTTATTATATTTTTTAATTAATTTAAGTTTTTTAAAGATCTAGAATTATTAGTTATTATAGATTTTAAAGACTTTCTATTTATTTAGGGAATTACTAAAAGAAACTAAAATCTTTTCTAAGTACTAATATTATATTATTAGATTATTTATAAAATATATTAGATTCTATATATAACTAATTTTAATATAGAAATCAAAAGAAATATAATATAAGGCTATACTTAATCCTTATATAAAAATTAAGAAGAAAATATATATTATACTAGATAATATAATAGAATAAGTCTAAGAGATCAGAATTAAAGAGATAGATAGGACTATAAGTAAATATAAAAGTAAAGTAGGATATATATTCTTAGATATAATAATAATATTAGAAGCTAGATTAAGATAGGGGAAGAAGAGAAGATCCCAATAATAGGTCTCTATAGGCTAGGGTTATATAACTATATAACCCTTAATAAATAGCCTACATAGCTATATAGGTATATATGCTAGTCCCTCTATATATTCCTTTATAGGAGAAAAATATATTATAAAAGTCTATAATAGTAAAACCCTTATATAATAATATTATCCCTTTTAATAGCTCATAGCTATAATATTAATAATATTAACTAGAGATTATAGATTATTATAGAAATAAATCTTTAAAAATAAAGATTTTATAGCTTATTATAATTAATATTAATATTAATATTTTATTTTTATTTTTTCTTATATAAAATATTTTATAAAACTAATCTTAAGATAAACTAGTTTTATTATAGGAAAGATATATTAAAAAATAGAGATTTATAAAATAAATTAATTTTAAATATCTTTTATTTTAATCTTAAATATTTTAAAAATAGTTTACTCTTATATTTTATTTAAATATTAAGAGATAAGAGAGAAGCTATAATTATTTTAAGAGTATCTTATACTTATAATAGTAATAATAAGAGATTTTACTTTCTTTTCTTTAAATATTTTTTTAAAATCCTTATTCTATTTTTATATTTTATTTTAAATAGAGGGCTTTTTTTATAATAATTTAGACTCTCTCTTCTTATTAAGGGTTATATAGTTATATAACCTTATATTAAGGGTTATATAATTATATAATCTTAGCCCTTTCTATAAAGCTTTTTTTTTCCCTCTATTTTAGCTTAATTAGATTATTATTATTATATCTAAGAATACTATATATTTACTTTACTTTACCTTTACTTATAGAGCCTTATATTTATCTCTTTTAATTTTAATCCCTTATATTAGTTCTATTATATCTTAGCCCTTTCTATAGAGCTCTTCTCTTCTCCCCTATCTTAGCTTAATTAGATTATTATTATTATATCTAAGAATACTATATATTTATTTTATTTTATCTTTACTTATAGAATTTTATATTTAGTTTTTTAATTTTAATTTTCTATATTAATTATAATAATAATAATAATAATTAAAGTAATAATTTTATTTAAATTTTATTAATTTTTTAAATATTTTTATTAATATTAAATATATTTTAAATATATATTATAATTTATATAAATTATAATTAAATAAAAATTAAACTCTTTATAAAAATAATAGCTTATTAAATAATATTTAAATTATAATTAATTAATTTAATTTTAATATTTTATTAATTATAATATTAAATTTAATTATTTTTTATTTTTAATATTCTTTTTTATATTAAAGAAAAATCTCTAATTATAAAATAATAAAGATTATTTTATATTTAAAATTTAATTTATTATTCTAAAAGTAATTAATTCTATAAATTTAATAATTATTTAATTTATTATATTAATAATATTTTTATAATTTTTTATATTTTTAGCTATATTTATTTAAAATTTTATTTAATATTTTAATTTATTTTTTTATTTATTTTTATAATTAATTTTTTTTTAAATTTAATAAAATTAATAATTTTATTTCTTTCTCTATTAAAATTAATTTTTTCTATAATTAATTTCTATATTAGCTTAGTTTTATCTAATAGAAATAGATTAATTTCTATTTAAGCTAATTTAATTTTTTTTAATAATTATTTTTTTTAAATATTTATAATATAAAAAATATTTTATAAAAATTAATTATATAAAATAATTTTATTAAAATTAATTTCTTTTAATTTTATAAATATATATAATTATAATTATATTAATTAAATTATTATTAAAACTTTATAAATCTATTTTTATAATTATTACTTTTTTAATTTTAATTTTTTAAATTTTAAATAATTTCTTTAATTTCTATATTATTTTAATAGCTTTTAAAGAAAAAATAATAATTAAAAAATTTCTTTTTTAAAATAATAATTATAATATATTTTATTATTCTTTAATTAAATATTCTTATATTAAAAATTAATTAATTATTATTAAAGATATTTAATAAATTATTCCCTTTAAATAGAATATATTATTAATAATTTATAAATATTCTAATTATATAGAAAATATAATTTTAATTAGATTTATTTTTATAGAACTTTAAATAGGTTAATACTATAATTTTTAATCTCTTTTATAATTAGATCTTACTTAAGCTACTATAGCTATAGTCTATATAATTCTAATTATATAGAGATAAATACTAGAAGCTATAGCTCTTAGAGACCTCTAAAATCTATTATATTTCTCTCTTCTCTTTTTCTTCCTTAATATATTTTTAAAAGATAAATTAAGAAAGATAAAAGAGATAAAGGGGCTATTATTATAATTTATTCTTATATTATCTTAAAGGTTATTTCTTCTAAGCTATCTAATCTACTTACCTTCTTACTAAGATAGATATAGTAGATAGATAAACTAAACTATATAGTGCGAAGTATATAAACTATACTAAATATACTATAATGCCCAGGGTTATAAATTCATTAATAAAAGACAGTATTATGGATTCAGGCTTTGCCTATTCCTATAGACCTATCCCTATAGGCCTTATATAGCTAGTTAAATGAGTCACAGGGGACTTATTCAATGCGTATTCTTTTGCGCTTTTGGCGCAATTGGATAGGGCCCTATAAGGCTCTGAAGATAGTTGTGCTAGCTATCACTTAGCCCTATTAGGGTCAGCCCTTCACAGACAGGCAATTCTTCAGTAATTCGTTAGTATATTTTTAATTATTCTAGCCTATAAAAAAATGCTATTCATCTATAAAAAATACTTTAAAATAGCCCTTCTTTCAGGCAATTATATAATATATATATTTATTACATAAGCTGGCTATTAGCTTAGTAATCAGCGATTTATTATTTTTATTAGTAAATCTCCTAACTAAAATGAAAACTTTTATTAATTTTTTTAATTATTAATATTATATAAGCTATAAAATTATATAAATAAATAAAAAATTATACTATATATTACTTATTTAATTTTTATCTTTAATATATTATTTAAATATAAATTATCTTTATATTTAATAGTCTAAAATTAAAATAGCTTTTATATTAATATATAATAAAGATATATTAAGCTTATATAATAAAAAAAAATTTAAATTTAGAGTAAAATTAAAATAATTAAGCTCTTATAATCTCTATTAAAGAGTTATTTATAATTAATAAGATTATAATTTATTTTTAAACTTTTATTTCTAAATATTATATCTCTAATCTTAGCTTTTATTTATTTAAAATTTATTTCCTATAATATCTTACTTTTATATATAACTTTAAAACTTAAAGACTTAATATTAAAAAAAAGCTAAAAATATTTATATTATTTTATTAACTATTTCTATATAATAATAAAAATATAGATTAGCTATAATTTAAGAGTATAATAGAGACTAAATTCTTTTAGATTTATATTTTTAAACTATTCTATAATTCTTATATTTTTTAAATATATAATAATTCTAGCTCTCTTTATATAAAGTTAATTAATAGATCTATAAAATTAGAGTAAGATTATAATAGCCTTAAAATTATAAGTTAATTATATTATATAGCTTTTAAAAAAATTAGATATATATATATATATATTAGAAATACTATTATAATCTAATAAATATTTATTATAAATATATTTAAAGAGAATTTAAAATTTATTATATAAATATTAGCTAAAAATATAATATTTACTTATAACTTAATATTATAATTATAATAGAACTAATATAAGGGATTAGAATTAAAAGAGATAGATATAGGGCTCTATAAGTAAAAATAAAATAAAATAAATATATAATATTCTTAGATATAATAATAATAATTTAGCTAAGCTAAGGTAGGGAAAGAAGAGAAAAGCTCTATAAGAAGGGCTAAGATTATATAACTATATGACCCTTAATAATAGTTTATTTTAATATATTATTATTATAATATTAGATAGTATAATACTATATATCCTATATATATTAGATAATTTATATAGTTTAATATAGTATATATTATATATAAATTATAATATATATATATAGTATAATTTATATAATTTATATTATATAATTTAATTTATTCTTATATTATATCTATTTTAATAAGAAGGTAGATAGATTAGATAACTTAGAAGAAGTAAGCTTTAGGAATATATAAGAATAAACTATTATAAGATTCTATACTTTAAGAATATAGATTAATAGTATTTTAATTATTTAATAAAATAGAATAATCTAGTCTATTAATAAAAGAGCCTTTAATAATATTAAATTAATGATCCTATTATATTAGCTCTAATATAATAAAGGCTACTAGATATATATTACTATATTATAGGGCAATAAAATACTATAATAAATTATAATATTAATATTAAATTATATAAACTTATAATATAAATATATTTATTTATATAAAAAATAATATAATCTTAGTTTAATTCTTTTTTTAAATAAAATATAAATTATTATATAATAATCTTTTAATTTTTCTTATATTAGTTATTTTTAATATTTTTATAAATAAAAAATAATCTTTTAATATTTCCTATAAATTCTATAAATTAATTAATTTATTAATTAAAAAATAATACTAAAATAATTATAAATATATCTTTTTAAGAAATAACTTTAGAATTAGAAATAAACTCTTATTATTATTAATTTAACTATATAAAAGGAGGTTTTTATTATAATTAGGAGATCTAGATTATATAGATATATATATTAAATCTAAATTCTATTCTATATAAATCTTAATCTATTAATAGTTTGGATTTTTTTAGAGTTATAGATCTATTATATTATCAAATATTGTTTTATCCTATTTTATAAAAGTGACAAGGGGTATTAAGTATTATTGCCGTTATAACTATAGCAGTATGCAGTATGGTCACTAGCACCGCTTGTAGCTGGCTCTGAACTCGTCATTCAATATAGCGCTCCTCACTCCTAGATACGAAATTTACCCCGTTACGAGGTGCTTTCCGCCGCGTCGGAACAAAATTTGAATCTCAAGAGTTGAGCTGTGTTAAGCCGTATCAATATTTCGATATGGGCTTCTTGGGTATATATCGAGCGCTATATGACTATACTCCTAATGAGAGTGCCGAGCTAGCCATCAAACAAGGCGATTTGCTTTATATTCTGGAGAAGAACGACGATGATGGCTGGTGGAAAGCAAAGAAGAAAGCTGGTACGGATGACGAAGATGAGCCCACTGGTCTAGTTCCAAATAACTATGTTCAACAGGTAAAACCAATTCTTAACGATGGCTTCTCCCCACCTGCCCCTTTCCCAAACCTCAGCACTACCTTTCTCCAATGCTGGCCAAGCTATAAGATTATAGATCTATATTCGCTACTAAAACGGCGAAACGATCTGCTGATTTGACCACCTAAAATGTAGGCTGAAGCAGTGGCCCGCGCTCGCGCTGTTTACGAATATACTCGCCAAACCGATGAGGAGCTTTCATTCCCCGAAGATGCCATATTAGAGGTATTCGATACATCAGATGAGGATTGGATTCTTGCCGGACTCGATGGCGAGTATGGCTTTGTTCCCGCAAACTATATCGAAACACTGGATGCTACCCTTTCAAACGCCGCCTCGCCATCAGAAGCTCCAGTATTACCAAGGAGGCCGCAGTCTCAGATCATCGCACCTGAGGATAATGCTCCGCCCCCTGGCGATGTACCAGTCGCAGATGCTGCGGCGGCTATCGCCAGTGTCATACACGACCGACAATCTAAAAGAGAATCTCTGTCTCTGAAGCCAAAAGAACCACACTTGTCTGACGAAGACTCGATCCGGTCGCCTGCGTTGCCCTCGCGGCCACGCCCCCAGTCTCGACCATATTCGGTATCTATGGAGCAGCCAGTCAAAACTGATCGGGGTATTGATTCCTCTCAACATGAGAAACATCTTATCCCCGGCGGATTTCATATGTATAATATCAACGAGATGGTGTCGGTCATGGGAAAAAAAAAAAAGATGCCAACAACTCTGGGCATAAATCTCTTAACTGGTACTATCCTCATAGCACCTGAAAGGGCTCAAGATGACCCTCCTCAAGAGTGGACTGCTGAGAAAATGACCCATTACTCTCGCGAAGGAAAGCATGTCTTCATGGAGCTTGTCCGTCCTAGCAAGAGCATTGATTTTCATGCCGGAGCTAAAGATACTGCAGAAGAAATTGTAGCCGCCCTTGGTGAGCTTGCAGGTGCTGCTCGAGCTGAGGGACTTCGAGAGGTAATTCTAGCAGGCTCTCAAAAACGCCAGAGAAAGGGGACTGTCCTTTACGATTTCATGGCCCAAGGCGAAGACGAAGTGACTGTTGCCGCGGGTGATGAAGTTGCTATTATTGATGATCAAAGGAGTGAAGATTGGTGGCAAGTTCGTCGCTTAAAGAACGGTAAAGAAGGTGTTGTCCCGAGTAGCTACGTCGAACTTTCAGGAACCATCACGCCGCCACTTCTGCACTCCCCATCGACATCATTGCCTTCGACAGGTCAGGCTTTGACCAAGTCTGTCGTTGAGCAAAACCGTATGGAGGAAATGAGACTCACGAAGGAAGCAATCAAGGCTGGTAAGGAGCCTCAGCAGGTATGTCCACTAGCACTACCTGAAAGGGACAGTAGTCTCAAAGCTCGAGACGACGGTAATAATCCAAGTCAACAGCGGAATAGACGCGAGAATGGACGAAACGACAGTAATAGTCATTCTATGGCTAAGACCAGTGAGTCCCTCATTTTGTTTATGACGTGTACCTGGTCGAGGGGCCTCACGAGGCTGACGTATAAAACCACAGAGCCCGACACATCCAAAGTCCGGA
This sequence comes from Trichoderma orchidacearum, assembly GCA_023653515.1. Taxonomy (NCBI): domain Eukaryota; kingdom Fungi; phylum Ascomycota; class Sordariomycetes; order Hypocreales; family Hypocreaceae; genus Trichoderma; species Trichoderma orchidacearum. The sequence continues at coordinate 16,590 of JAAOZV010000011.1, forward strand.
CATGGACAGATCGATCAAAGTCGTTCAGCGTCGAAGCCCAGTTTCTCGGACTCAAAGACGGCAAGATACATCTTCACAAGATGAATGGCGTAAAAATTGCTGTGCCTATTTCTAAGATGTCTCATGGGGACCTCGAGTATGTTGAGAATCTCACAGGTTTATCTTTAGACGATGAGAGGCCTCTAGCCGATGTTAAACGGACAAAACCTGCTGAACATAAGCCTACCGTTGGAGCGTCAATAGACCAAAGTCAAAGTCGGCCAGAATACGACTGGTTCCAATTTTTCTTATCATGCGACGTCGCCGTGGGTCTTTGCGAGCGCTATGCCCAGGCCTTTTCAAGAGATTCTATAGATGAGAGCGTCTTACCAGACGTCGATGCCAGCGTTTTACGAAATCTCGGGTTGCGAGAAGGCGATATCATCAAAGTGATGCGTACTTTAGATGCGAAATTTGGACGCGACCGTGGTAACAGAGTAAACGGCGATGGGGACGGTGGCCTCTTCTCAGGTCCAGGTGGTACTTTACGGAACAATACGAGGAAGAGTAGACCTGCTCCTGCCGTTCAGACTGGTGATGTGGTTGATGCCGCGGTCTTCTCAGCCAAGGAAGCGGTCACCTCCGGCGAAAATGCCACGAAACAAGTGTCTCCAGCAAGCCCGGGGAAGTCACCCAAACATTCCGCGGGAAGATTTGATGATGACGCGTGGGATGTGAAGCCAACAAAGCAAGAACAGCAGACACACACCCGCCATGAGCCACAACTCTCAGTGTCAGCTGAGGTGCCTACTTCCACCGCAGCAGTTACGCCTGGAACTCTAAGCGAATCTTTGAAAGATCTTTCGCTATTAACAACACCATTGGAGCCAAGCAAGATTGAATTGCAAACCCAACATTCAACTCATTCACAGGTAGCCAGCACTAATCATGGCAATGAAGAAAAGCCGTCTGTTCCAGCGGCTTCTCCACAACCACTACCCGGAGCAAGTCCATCCTTCTTTTCAATGGTTCCACAGCCAAACCAGGCTGTCTCGACTCAGTCATCTCAGACAGCGCTCACTGGAATTCAAATGTCACCAAAATCCTTAGCAAGACAGCGACTTGTGGCCCCATCTATCTCGCCGCCGATTCAAGGCTCACTTATTGTTCCACCACCACAGAGGCCCCTTTCCGCCCCGCAGTCAACCCTACCACAAGGCATATTCCCCGCCCCCGCGCTTGTTCCTCAAGTTACTGGCCTAGTCCAAGGCCAAGTGGCGCCGCAAGGACAAAGCCTTAACGACCTAGGCCAAGCCCGGCTACAACATCAATATTCTTCTCAGTTTCAAAACTTGCAGCCTATGTTGACGGGTTATATTGGACCTCAATCGCAAGGCATGCCGGCATTTACTCCCAGTGCTCCCGGACAGTTCTTGCAACCCATGGTCACTGGTGCGTCAGGTTATATTAATCCAGGTCAAGTAAATCAATTTCCGGGACTGCAGCCTCAGCCTACCGGCTTTCAATCGGCATTGACGCAGCCTAATTTTGGCCTCGGTAATATCAATAACTACTTACCCCCCCCTCTACAGCCACAGCCTACAGGATTTCAGAGCGCCCAGCCACTTCAACCAGCTACCAGTAATGAGTTCAAACCACCTGTCCAACCCCTTTTGCCGCAGAAAACCGGGCCTCCGCCGCCCGTTCGTTTCGGCGTCACGCCAGAAACTAAAAAGCTGGCGCCTCAACCAACTGGTCGACGGGCCAATCTAGCTCATGCCAGTAAGTCTTGCCTCTTGAGTCTCCCTAGCAAAATAGCTAATATATATTTATAAGCCCCTGAAAATCCTTTTGGATTTTAAAGGGAAACCAATATAGGGTTAGAATTTTTATATTAAATGCTTATATAACTCTATATAATTTATAGACTATTATAAATCTAGTACTCTAGATAAGTAAAATCTAGATATAGTTATTCTCTATTAAATTATTAGTAAATTTAAATTAGGTAATCTAAAGTTATAGATACTAGGCTAAATAATAATTATTATTTATAATATTAATTAATATAATATTAATAGTAGAAATATTATATTAATAATTAAATTTATATAAAAAATTATATTATATTATATTATATTATATTATATTATATTATATTATATTATATTATATTATATTATATTATATTATATTATATTATATTATATTATATTATATTATATTTAATTTAAGTATTAGAATTATATAATATAAAAATAAGATAATACTTAGAAATTATTTATAAGTCTAATATTTCTATTTATAATAATATAAGAATTAAAATAATAAAGTAAGAGTTATAAAAATCTATTAATAAAGATTAAAATTTAATAAATTTTTATATTTTTAGAATAATATTAATAATAGTAATTAAATTAGAATAGAGGAAAAAATAAATATTTTTATAATAAATCTCTAAGACCTAGAGTTATATAACTCTAGCTTATAGTAATATATTATAGAAATTTTCTTTTCTTCCTTAAGCTTAGCTTCTAATATAATTATTATATAAAAATCTTTTAAAGTATATATAATAACTATATAATTAACTTTTTTATTTTTAATATAAATTATTAATAATTTATTAAAAGTTTTAATTATATAAGTTTTATATATTATAAAATAATTATTATATTAGATTATATAATTATAGATATACTTTTTTACTAATATTAATATTAAAATAAACTTTATTTATAAGTATAAATAATAATATAATTAAAGTTTTTTTATTCTTTAAAAGAAATAGATTAATTATAATTAATTATAATATTAATTAGATAAATATTATAAATAAATAATTAAATATTAATATTTAGAGAATAGAATTATTATTTATAAATTTAATATTCTATTTTGAATAATTATTTTTATTTTTATTTATAATAATTATTAATTAGAGCTATAAAATTAGAAATATATAAAATTATAAATATTAAATAGAATTAATATTATAAAAACTATATTAATAATAATAATTTTTTAATTTAAATTAATAAATCTATATTATCTATATATTTTATAATTACTTAAATATAATCTTAATTTCTTAAGAATATTTAAATTATTTTATATATAGACTTAGACTATACTTACTAATAAGCCTAGCCCTAGACTATACCTATAATAGAATAAGTATAAGAGATTAGAATTAAAAAATAGAAATATAATTTTATAAATAAAAATAGAAGTAAAGTAAATATATATATATTCTTAAATATAATAATACTAGAAGCTAGATATTATAGGTTATTCTTATTATTATCTTAAAGCTTATTTCTTCTAAGCTATCTAATCTATCTACCTTCTTACTAAAATAGATATTATAAATAGATAAATTAAATTATATAATATAAATTATATAAATTATATTATATATTTTTAATTATATTTATTTAAACTTTTATTTAAATTTTTAATTTATTTTTCTATTTATTTTTATAATTAGTTTTTTTTTAAATTTAATAGAATTAATAATTTTATTTCTTTTTCTATTAGAATTAATTTCTTCTATAATTAATCTTTATATTAATTTACTTCTATCTAATAAAAATAGATTAATTTCTATTTAAGCTAATTTAATTTTTTTATTATAATTATTTCTTTTTTAATATTTATAATATAAAGAATATTTTATAAAAATTAATTATATAAAATAATTCTATTAAAATTAATTTTTTTTAATTTTATAAATATATATAATTATAGCTATATTAATTAAATTATTATTAGAGCTTTATAAATCTCTTTTTATAATTATTATTTTTTTAATTTTATTTTTTTAAATTTTAAATAATTCTTTTAATTTTTATATTATTCTAATAGCTTTTAAAAAGAAAATAATAGTTAAAAAACCTTTTCTAAAAATAATAATTATAATATATTCTATTATTTTTTAGCTAAATATTTCTATATTAAAAATTAATTAATTATTATTAAAAATATTTAATAAATTATTCTTTTTAAATAGAATATATTATTAATAATTTATAAATATTTTAAATATATAGAAAATATAATTTTAATTAGATTTATTATTATAAAATTTTAAATAAATTAATATTATAATTATTAATTTTTTTTATAATTAAATTTTATTTAAATTATTATAATTATAATTTATAAAATTTTAATTATTTAAGAATAAATATTAAAAGCTATAGTTTTTAGAAATTTTTAAAATTAAATATTTTCTATTATAAATATTAATATTATATATTAATATATTATATATTAATATATTATATATTTTTAAAATAATTTTTAAATTAAAAATAATATTAATTCTCTTATAGCTTATATTTCTATTCTATTAATAGCTTATATTTCTATTCTATTAATAATTTAAATTATTTTTAATTTATAAACTATAATTTAATATCTAGCTAAATTTTAATCTACTTATAATCTATTAGAGAATATATATATTTCTTAGATTAATATTTTATTTCTATTTAAATAATATAATAAAAAATATTATTAATTTTTTAGACTATTAGCTAATAATTATATAAATAATAGCTAAGCTCTTTTTTATAGGCTTTCTTTTATTTATTTAATTAATTATAATTATAATTAAAATAAAAATAATTAAAATTAAAATTATTTTTATTTATTATATTATTTTCTATTATTTAATAAATATTAAAAATTATATAATTTATTTTTCTTTAAGAATTAATAATTATATTATTTATATTTAAATAATATTTATTAATAATTATTAGAATTTCTTCTAATATATAATTTAATTAATTCTTATTATAAGTATAATATTTAAATAAATAAAAGATATTTAATTAATTAAATTACTTATAATAGTAATATTTAATTATATTATACTTTTAAAGTAGATATTCTTATTTTAAATATAATTATTATTTTAATTAATTTTTATATTAATTAATTTAATTAGTTTATATAATATTATAGAAAAAGAATAATATTAGAAAATATTATTCTAGGCTATTTATTTAATTTTAATTTTAATAGCTATTAATAATTCTAATTACTTATATAAATACTTATAATATACTTATAATAGATTTTATAGCTTAAAAGAATATTTTAATAACTTATTTTAAATAAAACTATAGAAAAAGTATTATAGAAATTAATAATTTTAAATATTTTTTATTATAAAAGATATATTTTTATTATAAGAATATATTAATAAGAAATTAACTTTATATATAGCTATAAATAAAATAAAAAATAATATTATTATATATTATTTTATTTTTAATATTAATATATTATTTATTAAATTAATTAAATTAAGCTCTAAATATAATATAATTAATATTATTAAATAGTAAATTAATTAATATAAATATTCTATATATAAAGCTTAATTTAATAATAATTAGAAATAGGAATTAAATATTAAAAAAGATAAAAATTTATAAAAAATCTTAAAGAATTTTTAAAAAGAACTATTAAATTTTTAAAATAATAAATACTCTAATAATTAATTAAATAAATCTAATTATTATTATAGAATAAATAATTATTATAATTAAAATAATTATTATAATTAAAATAATTATTATAATAAAATTAATTAATATAATAGAGATTATTATAATAAAAATAACTTTATTATTTTTAATTATATTAAGAATACTAGCTATTTTAGTATATTAATCTTAAAACTAGCCTTTAATAAGTAATTATATAATATTAGGGAATTATTCTAATAGATTTACTATTAGTAATAGTAGGAATTTAAATTATTAAAAGAAAATCTATTAAATATTTATAGGAAAATTATACTTTAGATTATTTATTATATAAATTAAAGAATATTTAGCCTTATAGCTATAATTATTAATATTATATTTAATTTATATTAAGACTATAGAATAATTATAAGTTTTTAAATAAATAAAATAAAAACCCTAATTTATAGATATAAAATAATATTTAATATAAAATAATATAAATAGTTTAATAAAATTATATAATTAATTAAATTAAAGAGAAATATATATATAAAATATAATAATATTTATAATAGACTAGCCTTATAGTAACTATAAATAAGTATCTAAATAAATAGAATTATTATTCTTAAGGAAAAAGGAAATATACTAAAAGTATATAGCTAATACTCTAATTAATATATTATTAGATATATCTTAAGTTTATTCTAGATTTAAGTTAAGCCTAATTTAAGCTTATATAATTTAAGCTAGAATTAGAATAACCCTAGTCTAGATATAGCCTAGATTTATAATATATTTCTTTTTTTTTTTTATTTTAAATATTCTACTCCCTTTCTTATTTAAATTTAATCCCCCCCTTTATATTTAATTATATTTAATTTAGATTTTTTTTATAATTAAGAAAAACTCTTTTTTTCTTTTTTACTTATAGTATTTTTTTATTATAAGTAAGTTAGAATATTCTTAGAATTAAAAATAATTTTTTTAAATATTATAATATATATAGGGTAAGATATATTTATATATATATTAATATTATTTAATTTTTAATATATATTTCTTTTATTATTATTATTTTTTTTTATTTATTTATTTATTTATAATTAATATTATTTAATTATTATATAATATATTTAGATAGAATTCTATTTATATTATTTAATTTTTCTATATAAGCTTATTTTTTTATAATATAAGCCTTATATAAGCCCTTATTATATAATTTAAATTTTAATATAAACCTAAATTAAATCCTACCCTTTATATTATTATTATTACTATTCTTTCTAAGATAATCTAAATTAAAGCTCTATTCCTTATTTATATTTCCTAATTTATATTATTAGTATATTATTATAGCTTTATTTTAAGATTAAATTAACTTCCTCTAATATTTAATACTATTTTATTTAAATAAGCTATTAGCTCCTACTTAATAGAAAGTAATTCTAATAATAAGGCTAATAAGCTTCTAGAAGTAGTTATATATTTCTATAAATAATATATTAACTTACTTATTATATTTAATATTTTAATCTTATATATCTATAGTATAGATATAAATTATATTACTTATTAGATATATTATTATATTTATACTTAAATTAATAAATTATTTACTATTAAGCTAAAATTATATTATATTTTCTATAAGCTTTAAAATAATATTACTTTTAGAAAGAATTATATTATTATATCTATTATAAAAAAAAATAATATTATTAAAAATAATAAAATAAAGCTATTTAATTTCTTTATATAATTTAATTATTAATTTAAAGAAATTTTAATTATAATTTATTTAAATTTAATCTAAGCTAAGTCTATATATACTATTACTTCTATTAAAGTTAATATTACTTTTAAACTAATTTAATCTAATATACTTACTCTTATTAAAATAAATATAAATACTTCTAATTACTATAATTAATAGCTTTAAGCTATATAATTTATATATACTCTTAGAGTAAATATTTAATTCTTTTTAAAATTTAAATAGAATATTAATAAATATAATAATAATTTAATTTATAATTTTTCTTATTTAATATTATACTTATAGAATAATAGTCTATTACTAATATAGCTCTTCTTTATACTCTCTATAAGCCCCTAGTAATTCTATTTTATCTTTAAATTAAATTAGACTAGAGCTTTAATTATAATTCTTCTTAATATTATTATTATAATTAATTATATTTTTAATTATATTTCTATTATTATTACTAATTCTATTTTCCTTATTATTTCTATAGCTAGAATAAATACTCTTTTTCCTTAAATAAGTCTAGCTTAGACTTTTTAGAATTACCTATTTTCTATTATTCTAATAGCTATTATTAAGATATAGCTATATTAAATTCTATTTCTTAATTCTATTATTCTTTTATTAAGCCTATCTATTTATTAATAGCTTTTTATTTATAATTAAATAAATAATTCTTATAAAATTTTATAAATTTATTTATAGCTAATTTAATATTAGCCTATTATTATATTATATATTTTTCTAATTCTATTTAAATTTATTTAATATTTATATATTTTATAAGCTATAGAAAAGCTCCTATATTAATATATTATAGCTTATTTACTTTATAAATATTTATTAATTCTATTCCCTATCCCTCTTATTTTTTATTTAGAGGATTTTCTTAATTTTATACTCTAGGTATACTATCTCTTTTCCTTCTAATAGAACTTATATTAAATCTAGCTAGAAATCTAATAGAATTTAAAATAAAAAGGAATTAATAGCTATATATTCTATAAAATTTATATAAAAAATTAAATATATATATTTTAATATATTTAATTTAATATTAAGTAAATCTTATATTTTAAATATTTTATATTTAATATATTACTAATTAAATTTCTTATTTATTTAATTTATCTTTATATTATATATTAATAGCTAGATTATATTTCTAACTTTAAATTTCTCTATAAAATAATATCTTTAATTTATATTCTCTTATTATTATTATTATATATATATAATAGTAGCTTAAATAAATTTTAAATTTTTTTTTAGATTTTAAAAGAATATATTTATTCTTTTCTTTAAAGAAATTTTATTAGCTAATTCTATTAGTATATATTATATTAGATCTATATTAAATCTATTAAATAGAAGATTAATACTTATTTCTATTATAAAAAAGTTTTAATTATTTAAAATAAATTAATAAGCTAATAGATAATTAAACTAATTATATTAAGAGAATAAAATATATACTTATAGAACTATCTATACTTTCTAGTTTATATATTCTATATTACTATTAGTTTATAGATAATAAGCTATTAAAAAGAATTATTTTATTTCTATAAGTTTATAGAATATTATTTAAAATTATCCTATCTAATTTAATCTATAATTACTAATAATCTAAGAGAGAAATTTATAGAATTTCTATTAATAATTTTAAAATTATTTTATATATATTTTTATAATTATTAAATATATTACCTCTAATTAAATATATTTTAATAGATAATTTATAATAATTATAAAATATTTTAAATTATTAGTTATTTTTATTAGTAGATTAATTATAAAATTAATAGATATTTATTAATAATATTAATTTAAAATTAATAATAATTATAATAAGCCTTACTTTTAAAATTATAAGAAATAATTACTATAATAGTAATAGTTTTATATAAATCTTATTATTAATTATAATATAAATTTCTAATAATAGGATCTATAAAATAAATAAAAGATTATATTATAATCTAAATATTCTACTATAGTAAAATTATAAATATATTAAATTATTATAATAATTAAAGATTTCTAATTTAAAAGCTAGAATTATTTCTAAAAAATAAATACTTTTTATATATTAAGATTATAATCTACTATTTATTTATATATTTTTACTTCTAGAAGAAATTTCTAAGTATTTTATTATATAATTTCTAATTAAATATTATATTTTTTATTCTTAAAAATAGCCCTATTCTATAATAATTATAAGTAGGTATCTAAAAATAATATACTCCTTTAAAATAGCTTTCTTTTCTCTTATATTCTATTATAAATATTAATTATTATAAGTATAACTTAAATAGCTATTAATAGAATTTAAAATAATTATAAGACTCTATCTATTATTAGAATATTATTCTCTCTATTTTATTTTCTATATAAAAGAATATTTAATTATACTATTTAATAATTTAATTAATAGTATAAAATATAATAGAACTTAAAAAATAGCTCTATTTATTATATTTATTACTCTAATAATAAATATAATTTAAAAAAGTATTTAAGATTTTTATAATTTATAAGAATTATAAATAGACTTATAATTTTATATAGCTCTACTTCCTATATTTTTAGATAAAATATAATAGCTAAAAGCTTCTTATTATAAATAATATAATTCCTTTTTATTTAATTTAGAGTTATAGAATAATAGACTATAGGATATAATATTCCCTTTTTATTAAATTATAAAAAGTAATCTCTAAATATTTAATTAAAGTAATCTATTTCTAAGATTATTTTCTTCTCTAAGTCCTATTAAATTAAAATTAAATATAAAATAAATATATTTTTAAATTATTAAAATATTAAATTCTTTTCTTTTTTCTAATAGAATAATATATTCTTCTCTATAAAATAGATTAGTAATATAATAATTTCTATAAAATTTAAAATAAATTCTTAATAGAAATTTATAAATTCTAAAAAGCTTTAGATTCCCTTTACTTTTATTAGGGACTTTTAATCTCTAATTATTATAATCTTAGAGGGATTAAAATAGATTACTATATTAGCTTTTATAATATAGCCTAGATATTTAATTTCCTTTACTATAAATTTATATTTTTTTATATTAATATTTAATTTAGCTATTCTTATAAATTAGAATATTTAATATATTTTAATAATATAATTTTAATATAATTCCCTAAAATAAATAAATATATTATCTAAATATATTATAATAAAATTCCTTAATATATTATTTAATATTTTATTAATATATTATTAAAATATAGCTAGAGCCTTTATAAAATTAAATAGTACTACTAGCTATTTAAAAAGACTAAAGTAAGTATAGAATACTATTAGATATTTATCTCCCTTAGCTATATATATTCTATAAAAGGCTAATCTAATATCTAATTTAATAAATTAATAGATATTTAAAAGTAAGTAGAGAGTTTTATAAATAAATAGGAAGGGATATTAGTCCTATTTTATAATCTTATTTAATATTCTATAGTCTATATAAAATCTCTATTTTCTATTCTCTTTCTTTATAAGTAATATAAGAGCTATTATTATAAAAGAATTAGCTTAAATCTAGCCTTTATCTATTAGATTTATAATTTATTTTTAAAGTTTTAGTAAGTAATTTTAGAATATATTATATAATAAACTCTAGGGGAGTTTAAAATAGTTCTTATATTTATTTAAATATAATTTAATATAATAGTCTAGATTATCTTAATATAAGGAAAGATTATTAGCTTTTTCTTTTTTAAATAATTTCTTAAAATTATATAAAGATTTTAAAAATTTTTCTAATATATTTTTTCCCTTAGTATTTAAAGAAACTATTAATTTAAATTAAAATATTTCTATAATTTCTTAAAAGCTTATAAAAAGGAAGAAATATTTAAAATATATTCTCTTAAAATATTATTAGATTAATATTATAAATATTAAATCTAAAATAAATATTAAAAGTAATATCTTCTTATATTCTATTAATTTTTTAATCTATAAGTTATTTACTTATTTAATTTATATTTTCTCTTTCTCTAAGTCTAATATTATATTATATTATTTTATTTATAGCTTCTTTAAGATAATATTTTATATAAGCTTTAAAATAATATAAAATAAAATAGAATATCTCTAACTATTTATATTAATTATTCCCTTAATAAGATAGTATATTAGAAAAACCTCCCTATTTTCTACTATAGCTTTTATTTTCTAAAATATATATAGTTAGATCTATTCTAAGCCTAACTTTTAGATAGTTTATTTATTAATAGCCTTATAATAATTATATTTACTATTAATCTAGATATTTATAAATTCTTAATTATTAAAAAGTATTAGAATTAAAAATAGAAATTTATCTAATCTTTATAATATTTTTATTATTTTAGATTCTAATATCTTCTTATAAGAGCTATAATACTATAGTAAAAATAGCTTTAGCCCTTTAATAGAATTTAGCTTAAAAGTAAATTATTTCTCTCTTTTTCTAATTTAAATTTCTCTTAGAAAATTATAATCTATTAATTATTTTTAAATATTACCTTAACTTCTATTAAATATATTAATAATTAAAAAGAATAATATATTATAAAATATATATTTTATTTATAATATAAATATTATTCTTTTTAATACCTTTTTTAAATAGTTTCTTTAATTATCTATTTAGCCTATAGAATATTCTAATTCTAGATTTATTTTAATTTAATTAGAAAAATATTCTATATATATACTATTTATATTAAATTTATATCTAATATATAAATATCTCCCTTTTAATTTTTATAAGGAATATTTTAAAGCTTAGATTATATTAGCTTAAAGTAATATTTCTCTTTAAGCTTATAGATTTTAATTTCTATTATAATATTCTTATATATTTCTATAACCTTTAAATAATTAAAATAAAAAATTCTTTAATTTAGGTTATAATCTTATAGTTTTAAAATTAGAATATATTAAAAGTAGTTTAGTTTAAATTTATTTAACTATTAGAATCCTCTAGCTAAAGTTAATTTCTATTTAAAATATATAAAAAAAATTATAAAAAATTTATTTCTTTATTATAATAAATAATTAAATTTAATCTAGATAATTTTCTAATAGTAAGGATTAATAAATATAAATATAAAATATTTTAAAAAGTCTTTTAATTTAAAAGTTTCTATTTTTAAAATAGCTTTATAATAAATAGAAATATAGAACTAGACCCTTTTTATTAAATTTTACTAAATAAATATAAACTAATTCTTTTTAAAGCTAATAAACTCTTAGTCTATCTCTAGCTTATATACTATTATATATTTTTAAATAGAAAAGGTTTACTAATTACTATTATATAAGTCTTCTAATAGGAATAGCTTATATTTAAATAGTATTATAAATACTTATATATTATATTTATATTTAATTAACTCTAGGTCTATTCTATCTAATATATAAATAGTAATTATAGAAATATTAAATACTAGCTATTATTAATTATCTAGCCTTTTATTAAGGGAGGTAATAGCTAATAATAGTAATTATAGTATATTTAGAATTTATAGTATTATTATATCTTATATCTCTTAGTAGAAATTAAATTCTATTATTAACTTATCTTCTATTATAAAGAATAATAATTATAATAGACTAGCCTTATAGTAATTATAAATAAATATTTAAATAAATAGAATTATTATTTTTAAAGAAAAAGGAAATATACTAAAAGTATATAGCTAATACTCTAATTAATATATTACTAGATATATCTTAGATTTATCTTAGATTTAGATTAGGCCTAACCTAGGCCTATATAGTTTAAGCTAGAATTAGAATAACCCTAGTCTAGGCGTAGCCCGGATCTATAATATATTAGCTAATATATTATATAAAAAATAAATATAATAATTAATAAGTAATTTATTATAATTAATATTAATAGACTTTTTATAAAGAATAATTTAACTTACTATCTATTTATAAATATAATTAAAATAGTTATTATTATCTTTAAGAGAGCTATTTTATTAGACTTATTTATATAATTTATTAATAATAGTATAAATATTATATTACTATTATAAATCTATTTTAATATTTACTAGAATATTATATATTTTTTAAAATATATTAATAATATAAGATTATAGTTTTTTAATAATAACTTTATAATATTTAAAATTAAAAATAGTATTAATAATATTTTTCTATTCCTTAATATCTTTATTATTAACTTTCTTATTTTTTAAAGAGATAAAATATCTCTCTATTATAATTTTAAAATTAATTATTTTATTTTTAACTCTAAATAAACTATTTTAAATAGCCTTAGCTAATATATCTATCTAATATACTATTAGTAATTAATTAAATAATATATAATAAGCTTATAGAATTATAAAGAAAATATAAATTTTAATATTAATTTTAAATATAATATTATAATTATTTTTATTAAAAATAATAATAATAAAATATATAATAGATTTATTAATAGTAGTAATACTATAGATTTCTATATTATTTTATCTTAATATTTATTTAAAGCTAGAAAAAAGTAATAGATATATAATAATATCTATTTTAAAATATTTTTTAATATAAGCCTATTTTTAATTTATTTTATTAATAATATTAGTAATAAGTCTTATAATATATTTAATTTAAAATATAAAAATATTAATTAAATTATTATACTTAGAATATTTAATATTAAGAATATTAATATTAATATAATTAAAATTATTAAAGTTTTTAATTTTATAATATTTAATAATTTAAAAATAGATATTAAAGTAATAATTATAAGAGAAAAAAGTAAATTATTAGTCTTTCTAATAATTAATTTTAGAAAAAATAAATTAAATTAAAAAACTTTTAATTTTATTAAAACCTATAAAAATATCTTTTATTTTTTAAATAGTATTATAAAATACTTTTAGCTACTTATTAATAATTTTCTAATAATAAAAGAGAAAAATAATAATAAAATAAAAATCTAAAAGGATAATATTAATTTATATTAAATTAGAAGAAATTATAATTATATAGAAAGTTAAAAGAATATTTTCTTTAATATATTTAAAGAAATTAGCTTATTTTCTACTATAGAATATAATATAGATTATATTAGAAAGATATTTTTATAAGGGAGAAATAAAAAATAAAAAATTAATAAAAAATATATTTAATATAGAGATTAAATTAAAAAAAAAGAAATTAATAATTATATAAAGAATATAATTAATATAATAAATATATTATTTTAATTACTATTATATATTAAAAAATAGAATATTAAAAATATTTTTATATAAGGTCTATAATATAATTAAATATTTATATAAAGATTTAATATTATACTTTAATTAAAATAGTAAATATAATTTATTTAAAAACTATTAAATAAAATATTATTAATATAAATAAATATATTTTAATATTTAAAAAGGAATTTAATTTTATAAATTTAAAAAAAACTATTAATTTTATTATTAGTAGAATTTATAATTAATTTCTATATAATATAATTTTAATTAGCTAATATTAATTTATCTTAGATTTTAATAATAGTAGAATCTAATTAATTAATTATATTAGATTTACTTTAGATATTAATAGATTTTTCTTAAATAATAGTATTAGCTATACTCTAAGTATTTCTAAAAGAAACTTAATAATTACTAATATTAGCTATATTACTAATATATTAAATAAAAGTATTTAATTAAATAATTATATTAGTTATATTATTAATATATTAAATAAGAGTATTTAGCTAGATAATTATATTAGCTATATTATTAATATATTAAATAGAAATATTTAATTAAATAATTATATTAATTATATTTCTTATAATTTCTATAAAAAGATCTAGAAATTAAATAATATTAATTATACTTTTTATAATTTCTATAAAAAGATTAAAAAATTAAATAGTATTAGCTATAGTCTTAGTCTTAAAGCTCTAAATATTTCTAATTAATAGTAGCTTATAGATAATTAAAATAGATATTTAAATAATACTAATAGAAAAATTCTATTAATTAATAGTATTAGTAATATTTTAAATATTTTAAATAGATAGAGAAATATTAGAGATAATATAAATATTAATAATAAAAGAAAGATTAAATAGTATAAAGCTATAAGAATTTAAGCTAGAATTATATTACTTTATATTTATATTAATAGTAGCTATATTAATATTTTAATTATTAATTAATCTAATAGCTATAGTAATAGTAATATTTTTTTTAAAAGAATAAGAATTAATTTTAATTTTAGCTATATTAAAAATAGATATAATTATTAAATATTAATATTAAATTATAAAAATATAAAATTTATATAAATTAATAATATTATAAAAGTATAGATATAAATATATAAAAATTTTAATTATATATAAAAAGAAAGATTTTTTTAAAAGAAAAGGAATTTTTTAAAATATTAAATAAATTAAATATTATTTTAGAATTATTATCTAAGATATATATTTAAATTTTTAATTATATATATATAATTTTATAAAAATATATAAATATATATATAAAATAGCTTTAAAGCTTATAAAAGTAAAAAAATATATTAAATAAAATATATATAAATAAAAAAATAAAAGTAATAATATAAATTATATTATATAAATTAGCTAAGTCTTTAAATATTATTTTATAAATTAAATTTTATTTATTAATTACTTTTTAAATAATCTTTTTTTTAAAGATTTTTAAAAAAACTTAAAATATTTTATTAAAATTTATTTTATAATTCCTATATAATTATTAGATATTCTTTCTATTAAATTTTATATTTAACTTTATTATCCTAGATTTATTTATTTTTAATAGCTTTAATAATATATTTAGGTTTTTTATTATTATAAATAGGGCTAGAAAATTCTATAAGATAAATAAATAGATAGATAGATTCTAATCTTTTAATAGTAAATTTATTTTTCTATTTAAAGTATAAAAATAGCTATAAGTAATATTATAATAGATTTATTTTCTTAATAATTAGAAAAAGATCTATATAATAATAAAATAGTTTATTTTATCTATCTAAATAATATTTTTATTATAAATTCTTATCTAGCTTAATATAAATAAAATTTTCTTTTTAAAATTTAAAAAGTTTAATATATTTTTTATTATAATATATTTTTATATATATAATAAAAAATTAAATTATATTCTATATATTATAATATATATTATAATAATATATAATAAATTTTAATAATATTATATAATCTTTAAAAGCTTATAAGAAATATAAGATTTTTTAATTATATAGAAGTTTATATAATAAATAAGTAATATTTAAATTAACTATTAAATTTAAATAATATATTATATAAAATAGAAAGTCTAACTAATAGCTTTAATTATATTTAGTATTAATAAATATTTATAAATTATAAATAAGAATTTAAATAGTTCTTTTAGCCTAGCTATTAGCTTATTAATAGTATATAATATTAATATATATTTTAATATTAGTAACTTTATAAAATATTTATTAGAAATAGAAAATAAGCTTTAAATTAATATTATAAATAAATATAATAAATAATCCCTAATTTAAATAGATTTATTTAATATATATTATTACCTATTCTAATATAATTTATATTACTTTTTTAATAATATATTTAATAAATTTAATAAATTTATTAATTATAAGAAATATAATATTTTATTTATTTTTAAATATAAAAAGACTAATAATAAAATTAAAATAAAAAGTAAATAGTAAGATATATAAGATTAAAATAAATTATAAATTACTATATAATTATTTATATTAAGATTTAGATTTCTTATATTTTAAATAATAGTAAATATATTTATATAAATATATATATATTTTATAAAAGAAAATTAAATCTTAGAGAATATTAAAAGCTTAATTAATATTAAAATATATATATTTATTATAAATTAATTTATAAATTTTATTAATATATTTTATTAAAAGATAGAAGTAATAGTAATTATTAGCTATATAATATAATAGTTTTATTAATTTATAGATTTTAAAATTAAATAGCTAATTTTTATTATTTTATTTTATTTATTTATTAATTTTTAAATAAATATATTAAAAAGTAAGATCTATTAGTAATTCTTTAATAATTTTCTTTTAAAATTTACTATTTAAAAAGAAAATAGTATTAATAGACTCTATAAAACTATTAATATTTTTAATATTTATATTAATTTATATATTATTTATATTTAATTTAGATTAAGAGAGATTATTAATAAGATTAATTATAAATATATTATTATTAGAAATATTAATTAAGCTTAGATTAGCTATAGAATATTAATCTATAGCTAAAATAAATAATAGAAAGTTAGAAATAAATATAAAAGATTTAATAATTATAGAGAAAGATATAAGAGAGATTTAAATAGCTCTATAAAAAGAAAGTAAATTAATATTATCTTTAGATTTATTAATAGTAGATTATTAAATATTAGTAATTTATTTAGTCTATTAATATATTTATTAATATATTATAATAAAGATTATCTTTTTAAGATATTTATTAATATTATATTATTTTAGTTTTTTCTTAAATAAGAAATCTTCTTTTTATTTATTATTATTATTTTTTATTAAAAATTAAAATAATATATTTATATTAATATATTTCTTATTAATATAATAGTAAATATTAATTTAAAACTTTTATTTTTTAAGAAATAATCTCTAATTAATTAAATAATATTTATCTTTTAATTTATATAATCTAATATTTTAAAAATAATTATATATAACTATATAATTAATAATAATATTTATTTAAATATTATTTAAAATATATTATAATTTTATTAAAGCTTAAATAAAAGTAATAATTTTAAATTTAATTAATTTATAATTTTATTTATTATTTTAAAGAATTTTAAAGAGAAATATAATTAAATATATAATATTATCTTTCTATTTTTAATAGAAAATAGCTTTAAATTCTTTTTTCTTATTACTATTAATATAAAGCTTAAATAACTTATTAAAATTTAAAAATATTAGAAATATAATATAATAAAGTTTTTCTTTTAAAATTTTTTATATAATTTAAGTATTTACTTAAAGCTATTAATATTTATAATTAGTTTTAATAATTTATTTAATTTTTTTTATTATAATTTAAATAATTTCTTTTTCTTAGATTTAAATAAAAATAGAAAAGTAATATAAATAGCTTATATATTTTTCTAAGAGTTAGTAAGGAATATAAATTTAAAATTAATAGCTTTAAGTTTAAATAAAGGCTTTATATAATATAAATAATATTTAATAAAATTATAATAGTAGTCTATAAAATTAAAATTATTTTCTAGATTTTTAAGATTTTAAAATATATTAAATTTATAAATAATAGCTATTTTTTTCTTTAATATATTAAATTTAAATTTAAATATATAATAGCCTAGGGCTTAGAGATTTAATTAAATAAAATAGTATTTAATAAGAGAAATTATATAGCTAGATATTATAAGAATTTTAAAAATTAAATTAAAATAGTAATAATAGTCTTTAATATTATAAAAATATATAATAATATTATTTATATAAATTAAAATAAAATTCTAGAAATATTTTTAAAATAAGATTTCTATTTAATATTAGAAGAATACTAGACTAATTACTAAATCTATTATATTAATAGTAAATCTTTTATAATCTCTATATAGAATAATAAATAAAATTTTCTATTTATTTTTTTAGTAATAGATTATTAGAAAAACCCTTTAATAAGATCTATAATAATAAATATTATATTATTTTATAAAAATAAAAGAATATTATTTTATTTTAATAATAAGTAAATATATATTATTATTTTTATATTTACTTTTTATAAATTAATTATTATATAAGATTTATTTTCCTTTTAAATTATAAAAATAGATAATAATATTAAATAAAATTAATATAATAGTATATCTTCTATTATATTTAATTTTCTAAGAAAGTTTAATATTTTATTTATAGCTTTATAATTATATTAAAAAAGATTATAGAATTATTATAATAGGTCTAATAAATTAATATTTAGTTTAAAAGAAATAAATATTATAATATTATTATTAAAATATTCTAGATTAGAGTAAAAAAGTTTCTAATATCTATAAAAAATAACTTTAATTTTAATATAATAATCTAATTCCTATTCTCTAAAGATATTAATCTAATTAAAATTAATAAAAAATTTTCTATTTTATTTTAATAAATAGAATAAATAATTATTTAGAAAAATTTTATTTTTATTAGATTTTTTTAAAAAAAAAATTAAAAAGATTTATTAAAATAATATTAATATTTTTTATATATATTAGAAAAACTTTCTTACTATCTATAATATTAATTATAAATAGAATATCTAAATATTAACTCTTATAGATATAAATAAATATTAAATTTATATTATATATTATAAAGTATTATTTTTATTTTATAATTATAATATTAGATAATAATATATAAGTTATATTTATAAAGTCTATTAAAGAGATAGATATTAAAAGATAATTTTATATAAATATTAAAAGAGAGATATATTTAACTTTAATATTAAGATTATAATTTTTATATAATAATAGATTTTAGACTATTTAAAAAATAATCTTTTTATTAGGCTTAGATTATATAGCTAAAAGATAGCTTATTAGGATTATATAGCTATTACTAGCTTTTAAATAATTATTTTAGTAATCTTATTTTTAGATAATATTTAATTAATTTAATTATAAAAAAGAAATATTTAATAGAAGATTATAAAATAGCTTATTAATTAGTAAATAAAAGATATTATAATATATTATTTTATTATTTATAGTATAAAAAATTATAAATATAAGTATAATTTATATAGCTTAAAATTTATTATATTTAAAATCTCTAATTTTTATTAGATATTATAATATATAAAGTTTATATTAAATAAAATATTAAATAAAATATATAAAGTTTATAAATAATATAAGAGAATTAATATTAATTATAGTCTTAATATAATTTTTTTTTATATAAGTAATATATAGTTAGATATATATTTAAAGATTATAAGTAATTTTATTAATAGTATATATAAATTTAATTTTAATATAAATATAAATTAAAATATATTATTCTTTAATTAGGGAATTAATATAAAATAATATTAGTAATAAAATAAATTAAATAAAAATAGAATTTAAATATTTTTAATTTTTTTTAATAATTTATAACTTTTATATTTAAAATTAAAAGGTATAATAATATTTTTAAAAGCTTAAAAATATTTATTAAATAATATAATTCTTATATATAATTATTAATTTAATTTAATAAATAATCTATCTATTTATTATTAGCTATAAATAAATAGTTATTAAACTAAAAATTAGAACTAAAAAATATATTAAAATTTATATAATTATAGAATAATTAAGAGAATATATTTAATTTATTATTCTAAATAGCTATTATTAGATAAGCTTTAATAGTCTAAGAATAGTTATTATTAGAGTTCCTATTATAATTTAATAAATATTTAAAGAAATAGTAATCTTTATTAGTTAAAGATTAATTCTAATAAAATAAATTATAATAGTAAAAATTATAAGAATTTTTATTATATTTATTATTTCTATCTTTATAGCTATAATATTCCCCTTTATAGCTATTATTTTATAAATTATTATATTTATAGGATCTATTATTATATTAATAATTATTTTTATTAGAATAATTATAATTTCTAAAATAATTATATCTATTATATTAATTATTTTTATTATAGTAATCTCTATTATATTAATTAATTTTATTATAATAATTATTTTAATTATAATAGTTATTTATTTTATTATAATAATTAAATTTATTTAATTAATTATTAAAATATTTATTATTTTAAGAATTTAATAGTTTTTTTTAAAGACTTTTTAAGATTTTTTATAAATTTTTAATTTTTTTAATATTTAATTTCTATTTCTAATTATTATTAAATTAAGCTTTATATATAGAATATTTATATTAATTAATTTACTATTTAATAATATTAATTATATTATATCTAGAGTTTAATTTAATTAATTTAATAAATAATAGATTAATATTAAAAATAAAATAATATATAATAGTATTATTATCTATTTTATTTATAGCTATATATAAAGTTAACTTTTTATTAATATATTCCTATAGTAAAAATATATTTTCTATATTAAAAGAATACTTAAAATTATTAGCTTTTATAAGAGTTTTTTTATAATTTTATTTAAAATAAATTATTAAATTACTTTTTTAAGCTATAAGATTTATTATAAGTATTTTATAAGTATTTCTTATAAGTAATTAGAACTATTAATAGCTATTAGAATTAGATTTAAATAAAAAGCTAGAAATAATATTTTCTAATATTACTTTTTCTTTATAATATTATATAAGCTAATTAAATTAATTAATATAAATATTAATAGAAATAATAGTTATATTTAAAATAAGAATATTTACTTTAAAAATATAATATAATTAAATATTAATATTATAAATAATTTAATTAATTAAATATTTTTTATTTATTTAGATATTATATCTATAATAAAAATTAGCTAAATAATATATTAAAAGAAATTTTAATAGCTATTAATAAATATTATTTAAATATAAATAATATAATAGTTAATTTTTAAAGGGAAAAAAGCTATATAATTTTTAATATTTATTAAATAATAAAAAATAATATAATAAATAAAAATAATTTTAATTTTAATTATTTTTATTCTAATTATAATTATAATTAATTAAATAAATAAAAAAAAGCTTATAAAAAAGAGTTTAATTATTATTTATATAATTATTAGCTAATAGTCTAGAAAGTTAATAATATTTTTTATTATATTATTTAAATAGAAATAGAATATTAATTTAAGAAATATATATATTCTTTAATAGATTATAAATAGATTAAAATATAGCTAGATATTAGACTATAATTTATAAATTAAAAATAATTTAAGCTACTAATAAAATAGAAATATAAGCTATTAATAGAATAGAAATATAAACTATAGAGAGATTAATATTATCTTTAGCTTAGGGATTATTTTAAAAATATATAATATATTAATATATAATATTAATATTTATAATAGAAAATATTTAATTTTAAAAATTTCTAAAAGCTATAGCTTTTAATATTTATTTTTATATAATTAAAATTATATAAACTATAGCTATAATAGTCTAAATAAAATCTAATTATAAGAGAAATTAAAGATTATAATATTAATTTATTTAAAATTTTATAATAGTAAATCTAATTAAAATTATATTTTCTATATATTTAGAATATTTATAAATTATTAGTAATATATTTTATTTAAAAGAAATAACTTATTAAATATCTTTAATAATAATTAATTAATTTCTAATATAAAAATATTTAATTAAAAAATAATAAAATATATTATAATTATTATTTTAAAAAAAAAATTCTTTAATTATTTTTTTTCTTTAAGAATTATTAAAATAATATAAAAATTAAAGAAATTATTTAAAATTTAAAAAAATAAAATTAAAAAAGTAATAATTATAAAAATAAATTTATAAAATTCTAATAATAATTTAATTAATATAGCTATAATTATATAAGCTTATAGAATTAAAAGAAATTAATTTTAATAGAATTATCTAATATAATTAATTTTTATAAGATATTTTTTATATTATAAATATTAAAAAAGAAATAGTTATAAGAAAAAAATTAAATTAACTTAAATAGAAATTAATTTATTTCTATTAAATAGAAATAAGCTAATATAAAGATTAATTATAAGAAAAATTAACTTTAATAAAAAAAAAGTAAGATTATTAATTCTATTAAATTTAAAAAAGGAATTAATTATAAAAATAAATAAAAAAATAAATTAAAATTTTAAATAAAATTTTAAATAAATATAACTAAAAATATAAAAAATTATAAAAGTATTATTAATATAATAGATTAAATAATTAATAAATTAATAGAATTTATTATTTTAAAAATAATAAATTAAGCTCTAAATATAAAATAACTTTTACTATTTTATAATTAAAAATTTCTTTTTAATATAAAAGAAAATATTAAAAATAAAAAGTAATTAAATTTAATATTATAATTTATAAAATATTAAAGCTAGATTAATTATCTATAGCTTAAATACTATTTAATAAGCTATTATTTTTTATAAAGAATTTTATATTTATTTAATTATAATTTATATTAATTATAATATATATTTAAAATATATTTAATATTAATAAAATATTTAAAAAATTAAGAAAATTTAAATAAAATTATTATTTTAATTATTATTATTTTATTATAATAAATAGAAAAATAGAATATAGCTATTAAACTATTAAAATAGAATTAAAATAAAATTAATAGGATTTAAATAATTACTATTATATAATAAAATTAATATAAGAGATTAAAATTAAAAGAAATAGATATAAAGCTCTATAAGTAAAAGTAAGGTAAAGTAAATATATAATATTCTTAGATATAATAATAATAATTAAGCTAAGCTAAGGTAGGGAAAGAAAAGAAGAGCTCTATAAGAAGGGCTAAGGTTATATAACTATATAACCCTTAATATAATATAACTATAAGTAGTATTTATTTTAGGCCTATATTAGGCCTATATTATTATTAATTAATTTATATATTAATTTTTTATAGATATACTAAGAGAATATAGCTTATTAATAGATATAATATATTAAAAAAGAGAGATAGATTAATAAAATCTATAATAAAATATTTATTTAAATAGCTATTATTATTATATAAATAATATAATATTTAAAGGCTCTTTTTTTATTAATTATTCTAATCTTATTTTATATTAATTATTTATATATTATTATTAATATAGCCTTAATCTCTTTTACTTTTTATATAAATTAGAATTATATTACTACTTTTATAATACTTATAATATTTAATAATATATTTATTTTCTTAGATTTTATAAATAGAAATTTAGTCTAAGAAATTGAATTTTAAGCTATATAAAGCTATAAAAATATTTCTTAATAAATAAAATATAAAAATATCTAAATAAAAGGATTTAAAATTTATTTAAATAAATATAAATATATATCTAGACTATTATTAGAATATATATTATTCTATTTCTTCTTAAATATATTTAATATTTATATCTCTAAGAATAGCTTAAAGTTTTATATAAGTTTTTTATAAATTTTCTATTTTATAAATATTATATATTACTTATTATACTTTTAATTATTATTTATAATTAAAACTTATTTTATTTTATATTTCTCTATAAATTTATTATTATTTTTTAAATAATAATTATATAAGATTAAAGTAGAAATCTATGAAATTTAAAAAGAAAATAAATTAAATATTATTTTTTTAATTAAATCTATATAAAAAATTAAATAAATATATTTAAATATATTTAATATAATTATAAGAAAAAAAAATCATAATTATCTTATATTTAATAAATTTAATTTATAATTAAATTAATAAACTTTTTATTATAGAATAAAAATTATATTTTATTTCTTATATAAAAGTATTTAACTAGATAGTAATTATAATTTATAGTATTTTAAAAATACTATTATATAAAGGCTATTATTACTTAAAGAAATTATAATTTCTATTTTAAATATTCTATAAAAATAATTACTCTCTTTTTTAAAAAATATTAGCTTATTAAAAAGCCTTTATATATTATATAATATTTATATTAAATTTATTTAATAATTAATTTAAATTAAGTTTAATAATAAAAGAGTTTCTATTATTAAGAGCTAATTAATAAGCTATTAAATATTAGAATTAATTATATTATAAAAAGATATTATTATATAAAGTATTATTAATATTTCTTAATTAGCTTTCTTTATATTATTATTAATATTTCTTAATTAGCTTTCTTTATATTATTATTAATTTAAAGGTAATATATCATAAAAAGGAATTATTAAATATTAATAAAATTATTAAATATTAATTTAAAGTAGCTAGTTTAATTTAAATTTCAATTACTAATAATCTAATAGAAAAATCTATAAAATTATTATAATTTCTTAAAATTATAATAGCGCCATAATCCTTAGGCAATAATGCCTTATAAGCTATTATAAGGGGCAATACTAGCATAGGTTACTAGCACTAGCGGATCTTTTTAGGTCTATTAGCGCAGTTGGCACCCCTTCCTACTATTATAATCTTAAAGTTTTTCTAATTATATATTAAAATAGATAATAATAGCTAGTAATTTCTTATTATAGATAATATAATTCTATTCTATTAATAATAAATATATAAAATATAATATAATTAAATATAAAATATTTCTTATATTATATTATAATAAATAATTTTTTAATATTATATAAAAATAATTTCTTTTTATTATTATTTCTTTTTTAAAATTTTATTATATAAGAATTATAGATAATATAAAAGTAAGCTTAAGCTATTAAAAAGTTAATTCTTTTTATCTTTAATAAAAAGGAATATTCTTATTTATTAATTAGATTAGAGATTCTATAATTCTTAAAAAATCTAAGATAAATTTATAATAGAAGTTTATAAATTTAAAAAAAATATATATCTCTTTTATTTTTATAAGAAATTTCTAGCTTTAAATTATTATAATCTTTTTAATATTTAGCTTAATTATTATATTTATTTAAATAATATATTCTAAGTATTATATTTCTTTTATTATAAAAATATATTTATTAATATTAATATATAAATATTTTTTTAAAATATCTTAAAATAATATAAATCTTTTATATATAAATTTTTATAATTATTTTCTAAATAAATAAATATATTATTTAAATAGATTATAATAAAGTTTTTTAATATATTATTAAATAATATAATAATATAATATTAAAAAGTTATATATATATCTATTAGATTAAAGGGAATTATTAGGTATTTAAATAGATTAAGTTAAATATAAAATATTATAAAATATTTCTTATTTTTAGCTATTTATAAATAGTAGAATATTATTTAGATATCTAATTTAATAAATGATTATATTTTAAAGAAAAATTAAAATATTTTTTTTATTAGAGATAGAAAATAATAATTTAAATTATAGTTTTATTAAATATATAATAAATTATATAAAATCTATATTCTCTATTTATTTTCTTTATAAATAGGACTAGAGTTATTATTAATAAAAGATTAATTTTAATCTAATTTTATCTATTAATTTTATAATCTATTTATATAATTCTAAGAGATAATTTTATAATTCATTATAAAAGAATTCTTATAATTAATCTAGCTTATATTTTTATATTTATTTAGATATTTTATTAATTAAATATATATAAGAATAAGCTATAGCTATAATACTATTTTTATAGCTATAGCACTATTTTTATAGCTATAGCACTATTTTTATAGCTATAGTACTATTCTTATAAGTTATAACTATTATTTTTATAGCTATAGTATTACTATTATAACTATAAACCCTATTATTATAATTATAATATTTTTATTATATTTTATAATAATAAAACTATTATAATAAGTTATTTTATTTATAAGGGATATTAGAGATCTTCTAAATATCTAATTTAAGTATTAATTTTAAATTAACTTATTAATTTTAAAGTAAACCTAAAGTTATATAATCTTATATTCTATACTATTTAATAGTATTTTTCCTATAATTTCTAATAGTATAAAATATAATATAATTAGATAAATATTTAACTAACTAATAACTATATAATAATTAAAGGCCTATTAATAAGTCTAAGTCTTTTAATTTAATTTCTATACTAGAATTTTTAATAATAACTATTATTATTCCTATATTATATTATTATCCTTTTTTATATAATTACCCTTTTTATACTAGATTAGAAGTTTATTTTTATTTTATTTTTATCTATTATAATATTAAGCAGTCTAATATTATATATATTATATATCTAGAAGATTCATATAGTTTAATATAGTATAAGTAATATAAATATTATAATTTGTATAATATAATTTATATAATTTATATTATATAATTTAGTTTATCTATTTATTATATATATTCTAGTAAGAAGGTAGGTAGATTAGATAGCTTAGAGAAAATAAGCTTTAAGATAATAATAAGAATAACCTATAATATTACCCTTCCTATAATCTTATAATATAATAGTTAAATTTTCTTCTATAGAAAAATAAAATAAAAGCTTCTCTTTATTAAATAGATTAATATAATTCTAGAGCTCTTATAAGACTTCTTTTTCTAGATTAATTTATAGTTTAAATAAAATTAAAGATATAAGAATAATATTAATTTCTTATATATTAATCTTTTATAAAAAATTAATATTTTTTTTATTTTATTCTTTATTAAAATAGAATAATATAAATTAATTCTAGGATTTTTATTATTTAAAAAATATATAGCTATATATAAGTTTTCTTTATCTAGAGATTATTAAATTTTAAATATATAATTATTATTTCTATATATCTAAATTAATTCTATTATAATATATCTATAGGAGCCTAAGTATAATATTCTAAAAGAAATTTAATATAATATATAATACTATTAAATATTATTAATTATTAATATTAAAAATATAATAAGTTATATATAAATTAGCTTTTAATTTTATAGTCTTATATCTATAATTAGTCTTCTTAGATTTAGAATTTAAATAATCTCTAGACCTAGCTATTAGATTATTTATATTAATTATCCTATAGTAATTATATTTACTATTAACTTATATATTAAAAAAGCTTATATTATTAATAAATATAGATATAAAGAAAGAATATTTATTTATATATCTAGCTATTTCTTTTATTTTCTATTAGTTATAATAAGATATATCTATTATAGAATTAATAGAAATATTCTCTATTCTTAGAAAAAAAATAATTTAGAGATAGCCTATTTTTCTATTTCTTTTAAAAATTATTAGTCTTTTTCTTTGATTTAGCTATTAGAATATAAATAAAAATTAATTATTATATAAATTAAAGCTTATATTTAATAATATAAAAGAATTAAATCTTATAGTAAAAGTATTTTCTATACTTAAGTATAAGAGATTAGGATTAAAAAAATAGATATTAGGCTCTATAAGTAAAGGTAAAGTAAAGTAAATATATCTATATATTCTTAGATATAATAATAATATTAGAAGCTAGATTAAGATAGGAGAAAAAGAGAAGATCCCTATAGTAAGGCCCCTATAGGCTAGAGTTATATAACTATATAACCCTAAATATAGATTAATTAATTATATTATATAATATAAATTATATTAAATATACTCTATATATTATAATATACTTATAGTATATATAGTACTAGACTATATATAATATAATATATATAATATCTATCTCTTTAATTCTAATCTTTTATACTTATTCTATTATAGCTATAGTATTAAGTGATAGCTAGTATAATAGCCTTTAGGGCCTAAATAGTGCCTTATTTAATCGCACTATACGGGTAAAAGAATATATATTATATTTATTACTCTTTAACCTATTTAATTAGCTATATAAGGCCTATAGGCAGGTGATATAGGCACTCAAAGCCTAAGTCTATAATAATATATATAATACTATTTAGAAACTATTTAGAAGATTAACTTATATTTTTAATAGTATTATATATCTTATATTTAATAGTAAGTATCTAATATAGAGCTACTTTAGCTTATTATAAAGATTATAATATATTTAATAGTCTCTCTTCCCCTAAGAGTATAATCTCTTATTAATTTAGCGAATAAGCTTCTTTAAAGGCAGAACTATAATAGAATATAATAATATTATAGGGGTTTTCCTTTTAGTAATAGGAAGAGGTTTTCTACTATAAAGAATATAAAGAGACTAGTAATAGCTATATAGGCGATCTAGAATAATAATTCTTTTTTATAAAAGGTTTAGTTACGCTTATTATATAAATTAAATAAAATATAACTTATTCTGATTATATCTCTTACTAGTGTCCTATATTACTATATACCACTAGCATATTGCATAGAGATTTAATTAGTTTTCAGATTCCTCTAGCGGGGAGTAACTTCAAGTGCTAGAACGTAGAGGTAATACTAAGGTAGGTACCTACTAGCTATAGACAGGAGTACCTCATGGCATAACACCCAGGTAGTACTTCGGATACTCTATAGCTAGACCTTACCTTATATATCAATCAGCCTTTCGTTTCCATACACAATATATGCTAAATAGTTGTTTTCCCCTTTGCTCGCCTTCATCATGGCAGAAGCGTTGCAAGATCTATTGGGCGATGTGCAGAAAATTAACGTCGCGTCCTCAGACTATGTCTCCTATTTGGCAGGCCAGTCGATTGAAACCTTGCAATCCTCCGAGCGCCATCTCCTTTCACAAGCTTCAAACTCAATTATACTTGCAATTCAAGACCTTTCTAAGAAGTCGTATAAGGCTGTAGTGGGCTCAGCCGCTAGCCATGCTTCTTTAGGGAAGACTCTTTCCTTCTTGTCGGGTGACATACTCTTGCTGAATCGCCTAATTTCCTCGCTGGACTCGGATATTGAAGATTTTTCCACGAGAGTCAGCAAGGTTGGAGATAGCCAGCTAATAGCGCGACGAAAGCAAGTGTTGAAGCTTTTGCAAAATGCCGACCGCTTGACAGATCTTATGCAGGTTCCCACCCTTCTATCGTCTACGGCTAATATATCCCCTCTTGGCTTCTCGTCAACACTTGACTTGTATGGCCATATTCAACGACTTGGTGCCCTGTATCCGGCCTCAGAACTCATCTCCAACATCTTGAACGAGTCTGAAGCCTCTATCCTTCGGCTAGCCACAGATATTATCAACTCACTAAAAGCACCAAGTCTGAAGCTGGCTGCTACACTTCGCACGGTAGGGTGGCTCAAACGAGCTGTACCTGAGCTCATATCTTCAGCTCCTGCTCAGGATATGATACCTGCTGTTTTCTTGATTTGCCGCTTTATTACATTGATTGCTACTTTGGATGCGCTGGAACCTCTTCGACTATTGGCAGAAGAGGAGCGACTTAGTCAAGGGGAGCAAGTGCGGCCACGCTCTAATGGCCAACATACCGAGCGCTTTCTGAAGCGATTTATAGAGGTCTTCCGAGAACACAGTTTTGGCATTGTCTCCATGGCTAAGAGTGTAGGCACTAACTTGGACGGCACATCATCTGATAAGCACGACCTTCTTCATCCTATATCCTCTGCGTTGTCAACGTTTCCCATTCATCTTGTCAACATGCTACTTGAGCCACTTCGCGTCTATCTTTCCACCGTCAGGGACAAAATTTCCCGTGAGAGCATTCTCACGCAGGTGCTGTATTGCGCTGGTAGCTTGGGCAGGCTAGGCGCGGACTTTGGTATGCTACTGGCAATGATTGGAGTTAACGATTGGGTGGATTTGGTTAAGCGCCACAGGCTGCTTGCCGGGCGGCTGGAGTCGGTTATCGGAGATTCTCGGTGACCACCAAAGCCTAAGCCTGTTTGGCTGGATGATAAGGATCTTTAGGTCATTCTGTGGAAATTTTATGGTTATCACACCCAACCTTGCGCTCACATGCTCCTTAAGCGTCTGCAACTACCCGTCTAAATCACCATTTGTATTATATCATAGCACCAATAATTCCTACGCACATACGATTGCCAAGCTGTTCTGAAGGGCTTTACGTTTATTTGAAAGCAAAGATTTCTAAAACCTTTCGCAAATAAGTTGCGCATTTCGTGCCCAGCTACCAATCCAGTCGTCGGGGCTAGAAAATGGTTCGAACGGAAATAAGATGAGCACGACGTCGTCACCAGCGAATTCGGTTGCGGCAGGTGCGCGTTGCCTGGTAGCCTTCTCTCTGGCGATTTCTCATTCGATTCAATAGTGCGCCATTTTTTCTCGGGGTTGGGGTCGGGAATAGCGTCAGCTGTTATGCTCCAGCCATTGGATCTTTTGAAAACGAGGGCACAGCAAACGGGCCGTCTATCGTTACTAGCCTACTGGCGAGAATTGAGAGGATCACCACATCCAATACGCGCATTCTGGAGAGGAACTTTGCCATCCTCCCTTCGAACGGGTTTAGGATCCGCTTTGTACTTTTCCTCCCTAAATGCTATTCGCGAATTCTTCCAGAAGTCAAGTGTCTTCAACCAAGATATCCATCATCGCAGTGCCTCGTCAACGTTGCCAGCATTGACGAACACGGCAAATCTGGTGGCAGGGGCTGTTGCACGCACATGGGCAGGGTTTGTACTAATGCCGCTGACAGTCATCAAGGTTCGATTTGAGTCTAATCTCTACTCGTATCCGTCTATGTGGATTGCTGTGAGGGAAATTCATCGTGAAGGAGGAGCTAGGGCCTTCTTTTCTGGCTTCGGTGCGACTGCTCTCAGGGACGCTCCTTATGCGGGCATGTATGTGTTAATGTACGAGATGCTCAAACGGCGGTTGGCACTTACTGTGTCCTATGCCTCCTCACCCGTTGAGCGACCGAAAGACATGGCGACTTCTGTTGCGAGTTCCATCAATTTTGCCTCTGCTATCTTAGCAGGTGCAGCCTGTTCGGCCATATCGAATCCAATCGACGTTTGCAAAACACGAATTCAGCTGCAGCCTCATCGATATCGAAACTTACTCTATGCTGGGTACAGAATGGTAACTGAAGAGGGGTTTCGCTCGTTGCTGAATGGGTTGGCCCTCCGTATGAGTCGCAAAGCGTTAAGTTCAGCATTATCATGGACTATATACGAAGAACTCATACGCAGATATGCTGGTAGGCATAGTACACGGGATAGTCTGTAGTCAACGTGATAGCAATGACGTGACGCAGGAAACCCCGACAAATCAAATCTACCGGTCGGTCAAGTTCACTTGCATTTCGGGCATCGATCTGAACCAATCATTGACATTATGCAAATTACATAAACAGGTATCTCGCGTGGGCTGATTCGTAACTGAGTCATAGTCTCATAAGTCATCAAGACGGGCGGCCGCCCGCCAAATACATGAGCAGTGCTGGTGATTTGCTCCTTCGTCGGTCACTTTTCTTGCGGACAATTTCAAGTTCTGTGTCTGCGTGGTGATGCCTCCTCTCTTCTACTCTTAGGCCCTTGCTCCGCTTCTCTCGAATAAACTTAGTGTGCTGCCAGAATTGGTCCTGTTCCCATTCGGGGACCCAACGTTTGATCAGAACAAATTCCGGGTCCTGTATACGTCAAAGATATAAGTGACTATAGTCAAACTGTCATATTCAGAGGGTTTTAGGCACCAACTCACAGTATCAAGGTCATATTCGACGCGAAACGTTTGCAGCGTCTCAATCGACAAGTACTTGCGTGCCATTCGAGTGTAAGTCGGGCGATCGGAGGTTTGTGCTGACGGTGGGGGGGCGTGCTCTGGAGCTTTGTAGGGAACTTTTTGATTACTCAATATAGCCGCGATTGCCTTTTCGTCAAGGCCGGACTTGACGAGATCCTCATGCAAACGACGCTTATACTCGCGTTCATTCTGCTCTCTTTGCTTCTCCTCTCGGGCGATACGATCCGCCTCAGCTTTCTTATACTTCTCAACGGCTTCATGTGCCTCCCTCTCTCGTCGCCGCTTGTCATCAGCAGCCTCTTCCTCCTCTTTGAGACGCTTTAGCTCTAATTCCTTCTTGATGCGCGTCTCTATCTCCGCCTCCGCTTCGCGCTTCTTGATATGTTCCAGTTCGCGATGCGCAAGGCGAAGTTCTGCTTCATCGCGATATTCCTTTTCGCGGCGCCGCTCCTCTTTTTCGCGGGCTTCCTTTATTCGAATATCTTCGAGTTGACGGCGTGCCTGTTCCGTTTCCCATTCTTCTCGCGTCATGCGCATGGAATGGGGTGGATGTGGGGATCGGGAAGTAGACCTAGAGTGGGAGCGAGATCTTGATCCGCGATAGGAGACGCGCTTACGGCTACGGTGCCGATCGTCATCGCTGCTATACTCATCCGACGAGTGCTCGTTGTAGATGCGATTGTTGATTATAATGGGTGCAGGAGGCGCATTTGCAGACACGTTTACCCTGTTATCGTGAGGAGCTCGGGCAGGTGGTTGAGCCCTAGCTACTACTGTCGCGCGTTGGTCTGGCCCCAGATGGCTCGGACTTTCAGAAACAAACTGCGCTCCCCGCACAGATGTACTGTGGACATAGCGTACAGGCTGTGGCGAGTGCCCACGGCGAGACACACGAATGCTTAAGTCGTCGTCAGAATCGTAATAGCCACTCATAGTTCTGAATGATTGAAGATAACTGTATGAAGAGAGGGTGCGGTTCACGTATATAAACACGATATATATGAACAGCGGCGGGGAAATGCGGAGAGGGCCGGAAGCTGACGCTACTTGGACGTGCATACTATTTATATTCTAGAGTAGACATTTTTACTCCGCAAGCTGCTAGTTCGTAGCTCCGTAGAATCGAGAAAGCAGTAGGCAGTCCCTTAGGTCTAGTGATATATTACTCAGCGCTTATAAGTTGTTAAAAGTTTTCCAGGGCTTGATTATATAAATGTATAAGCATATATATAGTTTCTGAAAAATATTAATAATAAAAATAAAAATAAATTAAAAAGAAAATTCTCTATAATAGATTTTAAAAAAAAATTAGAATATAAGATAGATTTAAAAGTTAGATTAAACTATTTTTAATTATATTTCTAATTTATATTTATTTTAATATTTTAAATCATAATATATTACTATTAAAGTCATTAAAATAATAAATAGATTTTTTTCTTTTTTTCTTATATTTTTATAATTATAAATATTACTTTTAATATAGATATAAAAATATATATATTTAATTTAAAATATCTTAATATATATAAATTACTTCTATAAAACTAAATGTTCTATTTAATTTAACTCTTTTAGTATTATCTAAGATATATTTTTTAAATTTTTAAATTAAATATAATTTAAATTATTAATATACTTTAAAGATCTAATACTTTAGAAAAGATTAGTAATACTATATATATATAAATATCTTTATATATTATTAAAGTCTATATTCTATAGGGTGGTCTAAGCTATTTAATATCTATTATATAAGATATTTTATATAATATTTATCTAATACTATAACAATATCTATTATAGCTCTCTATAAAATACTGAGGTACTTTGGATGCTGAATGGGTAGACCCTGCATAGAGCCATTCTATATGCAAAAGGGTCCTTGTGGCAGATGACGTGCTACAAGGCTACCACGAACTCACCATTCCCACCCAAGGTTATTAGAAGTCACTAAACTCATGGCCTCTCAGCTCGCGTCACATGGCCGAGGCGGCGCTGGGAACATGGCCGACGCCGGCCAGTCGCCCAGAATAAATGCTTCAGATCTCGAAACTCCTATACTTAAGACACCCGTGGTGACAACCGGGCGAGGGGGCACGGGCAACATGACCAAAAACAGCGACCCTCATGAAACACGTCTTCGCCAAGATGTCAAGGCGTAAGTAAAATACCAAGAAAGATAGCCAGCATGTCCTTCCACGATAGTTTGCGAGTCGTACTACTCTCACGAGCTATACAATACACTTGTCGCCCCCCCGTTCCCATTCAAGGAATAAATAAAACGTCCAAATAACACAACAGAGGAACAAAATATCAGCGAACATGGTCTAACACAGTAGCCTTGCAGTGTCCCTCGACGATTTAGCTCCGGAGCCCAGCACGCTGGGCGTGGTGGTGCTGGCAATGTATTCAATGGCGAAGAGGAGCTGGAAGGACTGACACACCACCGAAGTGTTGAGCAGGCGATTGACCAAGTTTTCGAGAAGACGCTTGAGAAGAGCGAGAAAATTGAGCCTGGTAACATGAAGAGGAGATGGCTGTTTGGGAAGAGACCATGAAACTCGGGCTGCTGTCTTTTTACTGCCAATTCTCCACGATTTTCATGTTAGTCGATCA
The DNA here is from genome assembly GCA_023653515.1 of Trichoderma orchidacearum. Lineage (NCBI taxonomy): Eukaryota > Fungi > Ascomycota > Sordariomycetes > Hypocreales > Hypocreaceae > Trichoderma > Trichoderma orchidacearum. The sequence goes on from JAAOZV010000011.1 coordinate 51,817, forward strand.
TCAAGTATACGGGGTTTCTGCTATGTGGTCTTTGGGCGCAAGTCATCATGAGTAATGAGAGGGTATGGAGTATCATCGGTTACATAAACGCCTATGAGCATTAATTGAGAAACAACATTCAGTGGAATAGAATAAAAAACACTTCTCGAACATGATTATTCCATTTTTTTGTTAGAGATATTAAGTAAACTATTGAAGACCCGCAGCTAACACAGATGAGAGTCCAACGTCCATGCTTCCCTTTGAACACTTACTTTCTGGTCAGACGATGAATCTCTTGGAAAAAAAACTTCAAGTTCTCCGGATTGACCCCGGGAGTTATCCCTAAAATTTAGGTTATTAAGTAGGCACAAAAAGTGTATCATGCGGATTGCAATATATATCTTACCATGGCCCAGATTAGCGATCCAACCTTTGTCTGCAGTCCAAAATCCCTTCACCATGTTTTCCACGGCCTCGGTAATGGCTGCTTGTGAGCCATACAATATCCCAGGATCCGCATTGCCTTGGAAGACGACATTCCGCGCCCCTCGGATCCGCACGGCCTCTGCAGGGTCATGTAGCCAGTCCAGACCAACGACATTGTATCCTAGATCACAGACGGAGTCAAGAGCGTACCAAGCTCCTTTTGGAAACACGGTCATTGGCACTCGATTCAGTCCAAGTTCGTGCAGCTTGAGAGGAAGCTTCTGCGCGATATGGGCCAGATATGGCTCTGAAAATTGTTTGAATGAGGCAGGAGATAGTTCCCCAGCCCAGGAGTCAAACACCATCACTAGCTAAGCGACGTGACCAGTCAGCTGCGTCACCCAGATGAGCATTCTGTAGGGAATCAGAATCAATAATTGGAATGAAGTGCCATTACCTGAGCTCCAGCCTTAACCTGAAGGGCTAGATGGTCCACGCAAACATCAGCAATCTTAGCTAGGAGCTCCTTAGTTTCTTCCGGAAACTTGTATATCCATGTCTTAGACTGGGCGAACAGTTTAGTACCACCACCTTCGACCATGTAACAGAACAGAGTCCAAGGAGCGCCACAAAATCCAATCAGAGGCACTCTTCCAGCTAACTTCTTCCTGGTGAGAGAAATTGCTTTGTAGACGTAATCTAGCTCAGACGCCACGTCAACCTCACGGCCGAGCACTTGTCTATATTGCTCATCTGTGGGAGTCTGGAGGGGACTGGGAAAATGCGGTCCCTTCTTCTCCACCATCTCAACCTGCATTCCCATCGCCTGGGGGATGACAAGAATGTCAGAGAAGATGATGGCGGCATCGAGGAGCCCTTCAAACCGCTCAACGGGCTGCAGCGTTAACGTAGAGGCAATGTCGGCGTCTCGACAACACTCGAAGAAGTCTCGCGATCCCTTGGCTTCATGATACTCCGGTAAATAGCGGCCGGCTGAAGCTTAGTTAGATCTTTGCCACAAGCCTCCCTGCGTTCCCTAGAGAAGCAACTCACCTTGACGCATAACCCACATGGGAGGCCGTTCCACAACCTGGCCTACCCACAAGACATGTATGAGCACAAAACAATCACAATTGCGACCGCTATCTCGGGGGACAGCTGAATATCAAAACCCACCCCATGCCGCTCGAAGCAGTAGATCGTTCTGCAATGGCTCAAAAGTATGCTCCATTATGCGGAAGGGATATCATGCAGCTGGAACTATCCTCGTCATGCAGAGTTGTCCGTCCACTAGAAATATCGAAAGCCTCAGAAGTAGGTAACTTGGACCCCACTGCGAAATAGCAACCTTATCTTAGGTAGTACCTAGTATGGAGTACCTTGGTACCTAAATTCTGTATCCGAGTACTTCGTACTTTGTACCCTACCCTACCCGAGTCTGGCTTCTCTCTCGGATGTGCTCGGCCCGCCATAGGTCCAAGCAACTTTGGTGAAAGGGCCGAGCAAGCACCACCATGGCGCATGCGGTTCTTGTTGCAAGCTCTCTCTACCTTGCCTAAGCGCTCCTGTCACCTAACCCTGCGCCTATGACCACAAGCAGCACCTCTCTCGCAATAATGCTGTCCGAACAAGAGTTCCAGGTTCATCCTATCGTCCAAGAATCTGTCTTGCACAATTCAAAGGTACTCCGAATTTATTATCCGTTCACTATGAAATTCGGGGTTTACGGAAAATGTCTAACTTGTCTTTTTCGGCGTAGACACTCACCAATCTCCACAGCTTGACTGCATCGCTTTTTGGTGTTGGGGCGGGTATCATTGGTCTTGAGTCATATTATGGCTTCCTATTCTACATCATTTTCTCCATAGCTACCACCATTCTGTTTTACATCTTTCAAATAGCTCCAAGCTCCCTAGCGGCTGGCCGCCGTGTCCTCGACACCAGCCCCTACTATCGAGGCACCCTGGACTTTTGGACCAGCGGTATATTCAATGGCTTGCCAGGGTTCATATTGACCTGGACTCTTTTTTATGGTTTAGTAAGAGCGTGAAGGCAGTGTTGGCCGTCAAGGGAGGTCATAGCCACAAGGAGGCAGCGCGGCACATGCGTGGTCATAATTTGGGTCTATCCCAATGATGCCATATGTCTTATTTGAAGAAACCAGATGGCACCTCAGGTCTTCTCACTCTCGTGAGTAATGCTAGCGACTTTTCGAGTCATTAATTCTATGTCAAAACACCACGTCCGTGATCTTTCCAACAAACCCTCGTAAGCCTGACCCGTCACGACTTGAGTTCTCCGTGATCATCACCGATGATCCTAGCTCAATCCATTCCCGGCTATGAAGCACTTCAACCAACACCTTCGACGTAGCATCTTTCCCAGTGGATTCTGAGCCTTTTGGCCCTGTATCTGGATCGTATACCTTGGGTAACTCATCTCTCACACTGTTCATTCCGCTACGACGCTGAGTAGACACTTCAAGAATTCGAGCAGCAGTCCTGACACACGCAAAAAAGACTTTGACGAGTGTACCTGGAACCGGAAATTGGGCGGTGTCTTCGTCAAAGACAGCAACGAACCCACGAGAAGTTTGGAAGAGTCTTTCGTTACCAAGCGTGTTCATGGATGGCGTCCCCATAATAACCATCCCCCTGCGGACTCGAGATTTATCCGCTACCGAGTCAAGCTCATTTGGATTTGACCCAAATATAAGGCCGATTGTGCCGACCTGACCAGCTCCCAAAGTTCCTACAGGCAGTCGAAGATTGCGGATACTGATAATTCGTCCTTTTTGCCACTCTCCTACGGCTGTACAGGATGATGTGGTACCCTTCTTCGCAATACTGCTTCCCTTTGCTGAAAGTGTGCGCGAACGTGATGCCAGTGACTTACCATCAAAAAACGAAGATTGGAAGTCTGGACCAGAGGCGCGGTCATGTGTATGACCAGCCGAGAAAGGTCCCACCATGATGGTCTCTCCGACGGAAAAGGTGCCCAAGCGAACATAACCGGAAACAATTAGGCCCTCTACATCCGCCAGAGATCCATCGGGAGTTCTTGGTAAATTGAATGTATCATCAATATGAAAAACGCCGGCGGGCTGCTTTAGCTGAGGAGCCCTCCGTGTTAAATCGTATGTCGCGGGCTTAGGAGGCATAGGCAACTTTGCAAGAAGGGCATGGACAAGGCCAATACCAACCCCTTTTAGGGCGCTAGTAAAGAGGATGGGAACATGCTTCAACATGTCTCCGCATTCAGACATGTTATCCACCAAGGTTTGCACTGTATTCCAATCGGCCTGGGGAATTTCTGAGAACTGGTCGTGCGGCTGTTGATCCGGCTGTAGGAGCTTCGGTATCCGACCAGTATCCCTTATTGCAGCAAGAATAGTTGTCAATGTCTGCTGTAGGCTTATCTTGGTAGCAAGATCCAGCTTAGTGATGACGATTGCCAATGGAATACCGAGTTTGAGTGAGAGATGCAAATGCGCCTGGACGAAAGCAGTGCTTCCCAAACCTGATATAGGTGTTGAATTATGAGTCGAATTGGCTATTGGCTCAGTGTTGTCTGCAGCAAGACAGAGGATCATCCAATGGGGAGCCCAGTTCATGAGACCACGGAAAACTGTATGTCGATACCGCGGATGGCCGCCAGAATCAGAGGCTAACACAAGCCTGCCGTTGGTAGAATAGTCGTGGATATCGAGCCACGATTCAACGTTGCGATGAGAAAAGCTAAAGACGAGTCGGTCCTTATATCCGATGAGCTCCTGTGCGATGGAGCTGGTCATTCCAGACGCCACCTCATGCCTATGTTTCAACAAACTCAAACGGCTTTTACCCCGACCATTATCCAAAGTCCCTGTGGAGAGTGTGCCGAGCAGACTCGACTTGCCCGAGGCCATAGGCCCTGTAAAGGTTACCCGGACTTGTGGCGTTGTGGATCTGCTCTGCCCCAAAGTTGCAGCTGGGTCGAGAGACTGTGAGCCGTGTCCATTGATGGATTCGTCGTTCGTCTTGTTGCTTGCCCTGCTGTACTTGGCTCTTGCATTTTGTGCTTCAGCGTCCGGCTTTATCAGCGCCTCAGCAACCCAGAGCCTTCCTTGTCTGAAGATGCCCGCAGATGGCTGAGCAGTATTATCAACAAGAGGTGCGCCTTCGATCCATTCGCAATCGCCCACTATTACCATTCGAAGCAGATAGACGCGGCACCCAATACTTCTTGCCATAATTTCGAGGGTGGCGACGCTCTCATCTAGCTCATCTTTAGTAAGTCCGATGAGGCGTCCGTCATCCGAAACGCCAATTTCGTACAATGCTCCCCGAGATTCCTCAAGTCCAAAGATCCGAGTGCTACACTGGTCGAATGAGTTGACGTTAACTCCACTATCCGGTAGCTTTGGAGTTCTCAATTCTTGCGAGCTTGACGCATGATATGGGGAAGACTGCTGCAAGCGCCATAGTAGTTGAGTTGTAAGGCGTTGAAGCCGTTCCTGACGTGGCTGGTTCGATGTGGCAGGAGATGCGGTGTGTTGTGCCAGTCCGACTGCGAGCTGAGCTGGAAGCCTGTCTCTCTTCTCATCGGTTGTGCTCATGTACACGTAATTTCGTCTTGGACGCAACAGCAGATGGAGCTTGTACTCAATCGGGCCGGTCTGCGGCTCTGCCTCAAGTTTCGTAACACCATACTCTGACAATAAACCCGTTTGAGGTTGGGAGGATGAGGACGCCTGAATTGATGATACATTTGATCCCACATGCTCCGCATCGTTAAGCTGAATCCATGGTGAGGATACCCGAGGAGGATCGGGATCGTATGTGAAGACAGAGGCCATTATTATTTATGCCGACAAGTCTACTTGGTCTCTCTCTGCCCAATGGGATGGGGTCCGAATCATACAATCAGAGCCGAATATGCTACCAGAATCCAAATCCAATCGTGCGTTATCATCGCGGTGAGAAGCAGCTGGTTGGTAACATAGAGCACTAACCTCTTTATGAATAGTATTTAAGGAATATGCGCACAGCAAAATGTCACGATCCCAGTCATCGAGACGACAATCAAAGCGAAATGGAGGCACGCAGCTAGAAGGTAGGGACTAAAATGTGAGTACTGAGGCAGGTGGTAGCTATCTAGGTACTCACACCTGCCCAGTACCTGTTTAAATATCATGCCTACTACAGGTAGCCGTTGGTGTGGAAAGCAACGAGTAGTCAGTCATACGAACATAGCTCCGCCACCCCAATGGGGGCGCTATTGGGAAGCCGGTGCGCGGCGCCCTCAGCAGGAAAGGGTGACTCAACACAGTTTGACGGCAGTCTTGACACAGGCTGTCTAATGGTACAATATTTTGTACGCCAACGCTAGCAGGCAAAGTTTGGCGAGGCATGGTGACGTAGATCAGATTCCCCTTCTTTTTTTTTTTTTTTTTTTTTTCGAAGACCTTTCCTCGTAATCTTTTTTTCGTTTTGCTATCGAAGAACAAGGGTTTAAAGGGAGGGAATTAACCCACGGCAGGGAGTGAGAAGGGGCTTTTTCTTTTTTTGTCCCCCTTCTTGGGGGAGGGGAGGGGAGGGAGTGGAGGTTGTTAAAAGGATTCAGAGAAAAGAGTTGCCGGTAAAGTCACTGGGTATTGGTCCACTTTCTCGGGAATACTTACCAAGGTGCTACGGAGAATTCATTTTTCAGGCATATAAGCAAGCTTACTGATATATCAAGCTCTTTTCCGTCATTGATACATACGGCTACTGGTAACATGAAAGTGTATAAAATAGGAAAGGCATATAGTAGCCTATAGTATGGGAAGAGCACTACACTACGCATATATCTCGGGCATCTGGTCTAATTCGCGTTGTATGATTGCTCTATCTGATACGAGCCAACCGTTCTCTGTTCATTCTCGTAGCATCGTCAACCGCGTCGCTCTGTTTGAAATGTCAGCTATGTGATACCAAATCGATGTGTTTCGTTGCTATGTAAGGAGTTGTTGTTGTTGTTGTTGTTGTTGTTGTTGTTGTTGTTGTTTGGGGGGGGGGGGAATCACCTTGTTCATGATCCGATCGATTTGTTTGTTTTGAGCGTCTACTTCTTGGCCGATGGCTCGGCCTACCATGTTCATCATCTTGACCTGGCCCTCCAGTTCGGTGAGGCCTTCATCAATCTGATCTTCAAGCTCGTCGGCACCTTCTTCGTCTTCCAGATTGAATTTACCATAATCCTTCTTACGACCTTGCTGACGACTCATATTTGCATTTCCGAGCTGGCGCATATTTTGCTCCATCCGCTGGGTCGCTGCGTAGCCATCTCGCCGAGTGGCTTCTCTTTGTTCTCGCTCGGCTCGATGACGTGACAATATCTCCTCGTCGGCTTTTGCCTGGCGCTGTTTGGACGTAAATGGGTTTCCGACGTGAATTGCGAACATGCTGCCATTAAGTGTTTTTAATTCTGCTGCCCTGTCTTGGGCGATCTTGTTCTGATTGGCAGCAAGGTCAAGGTTCTTTTCAGTGTTGTGCAACCGTTCACCTTGGGCACCGAGACGGGCCAAGGTGGCACGTCCAACCTCATTGGCCTGCCTGGCCATTTGTACTGAACGTGACACAGATGCGACACTTTCTTGTTGCAACTGCCTCTTTTCAGCTAGGATCGCCTGGTAATCAGCCTCCTCTTGCTCTTCCTCCGTCAACTCCCGCTGCTCGCCATAGCCGCCATAAGAACCTCCAGAAGCACCTGAGGGAGGATTGGAGGCTCCAGAGGTTGTACCAAGCTGCTGTTTCTGTTCAAGACGCTCTTGTGCTCCAGCGAAGAGGGCATCTCTGTTGCTATCTGGCATATCCCGACCAAAGCCTCCATATCCCCCAGGGCCCCTAGCCCCTGTTGTTGGAGTATTGTAGTTGTTTGTACTTGGTCCGTTGTCGTAACGATTGGAACCATAACCACCACCTGAGCCATACCGGTCATTGCTGTAGCCTGGAGGGGCGTGTTGAGAACCTGCATTTGACGCAGCTTGGAACGAACCATAAGAGTTTCCTGGCGGAGCAGATCTGGTTCCGTTATTTAGTCCACCATGATTTGGCTGATAAGCGTTCATGTTGGCGTATTTTGTTTGTTCAGCATATGGATCAGCGTTGCCTTGGTCGGCATATGGATTTTCAGAGAGAGTAGGTGTCGACGTCTTCTTGCGGCCTCCGAAAAGAGCGTTCCGGTTGGCGTCGTCACCGTCTTCGGTTTTCTTCCCAAACCCGAATTTCTTCATCCTGTATTATTCTAGTATTGTTTTCTTTAAAGAGAGAAATAGGCGCTTCCTGATTTTTTCTTGAGGCGGCGCTGTGTCATCGATGCGGAAAGAAAGGAGATGTCATGGGAAAGGACGAAGACGTCGTGGCGGCCTAGGCTTGCAACTCCTTATCCGAGCCACCCCCGGTGCATTGACATTAATCAACACGGTAGGCTAAAGGACCCTGGAATTCAATAGGCTCACACCGCTGCAACTAAGGCGGCAAGCGCGACGAGTGCCTACCCCTGGATTCTTGTTCAGCCATTAAATACAAGGGTGAAGTTAGGAAATTTTCTTTCATTTTTTTCCCCTTTTGAAAAAAAGTAATTTTTTATTATTATTATATAGCTTTATGTGTAGTAAGAAGTTAGTCCGAGTTATCCCAACCAAGTTTCATATTGAACCAGAAATTCGACGATTAGATAAGGTAGGTACTAGGTACCTAGACAATAGAGTACATGTATATTGTACAGGGTAGGTTCGTGTTTACCTAGTAATAAGTACCTAGGTAGTCAACCAGAATTGACGAGTGCCATAATACCGGATTTATAGGCTTGAGTGTAATTGGTACTATCTCGTGCTCTATGCCTATTCCGGACATGTGAAAAAATATTAACTTATTGCCCACGCATGGTAGAATTTCGAATGCGACCACTCTATAGCTCTCCGCATCTCTCCATTCACTAACAATGTGTGCCGCGAATGCGACAGAACCTGCTGCTAAGAGGCGGAAAACTCAACAAAACCTAGGATCCGTTACAATTGGCGGCAAGGTCATCTCGATTACAGGATATCTTAGTCCATCTGAGCCTAGACCGGCGGAGACGAAGACTCTTAAGAAGCTGGCGTCAAACTTGACGAGCCAGCATGCTGTAAATAATTCAGCAGCAGAAACAGCAAAAGCCTTGACACCCGACACAAAAAGACCACACGATAAATTGCGAAACGTGAGAGGGAATGAGAAACAAACTTTACTCGAGACTCGCCGAGAATTACCGATATGGCAACACCGGGAAGAAGTACAAGCAGCCGTGAAGAGTCCGGATACCGATGTCATTGTGATTGTTGGGGAAACTGGCTCTGGTAAAAGTACACAGGTACCACAGTTTCTGTATCAGGAACCATGGTGCAGAAAAAAAAAGGTCAGGCTACCAGGGCAACAACAAGATGCATACGTTGGCGGCATGATTGCTATAACGCAACCAAGGCGTGTTGCAGCTACAACTCTTGCACATCGCGTCTCTACCGAAGTTGGCACTCCTCTCGGCAAAGGGAGGCCCGATGGGCTTGTGGGCTACTCTGTTCGATTTGATCATCAAGTACCACGAAACACCAAGATTAAATTTCTTACTGAAGGGACTCTACTGCAGGAAATTCTACGGGATCCCTTGTTAAGGCAGTATAGTGCCGTGGTCATAGACGAGATTCATGAGAGAAGCCTAGACGTTGACCTATTGGCAGGGTTTTTGAAACAGATATTACTTGGAGATAAAGCAGGAAGAGGAGGTGTTCCGCTAAAGGTCATCATCATGAGCGCCACAGCTGAGGTAGGTGTGCTTCAAGAATTTTTCGGCAATGGAGCTGCCCAAAAGAGGGAGAAGACAGACAACGTACAAGTGCTCCGAATTAAAGGTCGGCAATTTCCGGTGACAGTAATATACGAACCCCGGCCGGTAGCGGATCTTCAAGACGCACTGTTAAAGAAGATCTTCAAGATTCATATCGAAGAGCCATTGCCGGGGGATATTCTGGCTTTCTTAATTGGCCAAGAGGACATTGAATCTGCACAACGCCTGATCGAGGAATACGCTATGAGTCTCGCATCGAATGTGCCCAAGATAATCGCTGTGCCTCTGTACGGACAACTTTCTGTTGAAGCGCAAAGGATGGCTTTTCAACCTGCGAAGTCCTCTCTTACGCGGAAAGTCGTACTTGCTACTAATATCGCCGAAACATCCGTCACAGTACCCGGCGTGAGGTACGTTATAGACTGCGGCAAAGCCAAAGTGAAACAATTTAGACCGCGGCTCGGTATGGAATCACTGCTGGCGAAACCCATTTCCAAGTCATCTGCAGTGCAACGCACTGGCCGTGCTGGGCGCGAAGGGCCGGGAAAATGTTTCAGGCTTTACACAGAAGAGGCTTTCAATCAACTGCGAGATTCTGATCCTCCGGAAATATTACGAAACGATGTCCTTGGGGCGGTCCTCACCATGAAAGCTCGTGGTGTACAGGACGTCTTGGCTTTCCCATTAATAGACGCGCCAGATCCCGCGGCTATAGAAATGGCGCTCCTCCATTTACATTTCCTAGGAGCCCTCAAGGATGATGGGACTATCACGCCAGCAGGCGAAATGATGGCCAAGTTTCCGCTGTCGGCCCCTCTTGGAGCCGTCCTCCTTGCCGCCGCGACGCCTGAGTTCGACTGTGTTCTCGAGATCATCGATGCGATCTCTTGTCTTACTTCAGGGGATGACATATTCATTCATTTACACTCAGAGGAAGGCGCGGAAGAAGCCGAAGCATTTCGCAAAGATATTCAGAGACGAGAGGGCGATATCATCACGTATCTTACGATAATGCAGAGGTACACTGCAGAGAACTCTGATAGAATCGAGTGGTGCAAAAAGCGCAAAATAAACATTCGAAACATGAAGCAGGCGCTCAATATCAGGAGGCAGTTGCGAGGCATGTGCCTCAAAGAGAAGCTCCTTTCAGAAGCGCCAGCACCAGACCCTCAGCCATTTACACCTCTGTCTCCCGAAAAGGCCGAGGCCGTCCTCAAGTGCTTTCTGAGAGGCTTTGCGATGAGAACGGCAATGTTAGCACCGGATGGAAGCTTCGTGACTATTAATGGCAAACATGTCGTTGCCATTCATCCTTCTAGCGTGATGCACGGCCAAAAGAAGGAAGCCATTATGTTCCTTGAACATGTATATACGAACAAGAATTATGCAAAGAAAGTGAGTGCAATTCAAGCAGCTTGGATTGCTGAAGCTCTAGGAAGATAGATATGTGGTCAAGAAACTTTATGAAGCGTACAGTTGAAGAGCGAGCTACCCTGTGTTGTCTATGTGAATGGAGAGAAGATATGTGAAGAGAGAACCTATATGTATAAGATGAATATGGATATGAATATAATTGCAAATAGTCTATATATGTATATATATACATGGCCGGGAGAGAGAGGAAGCCGGTCGCCGGGAAGTCAAATACTCACTTGATCGACTATGCAGCTGAAGTCTGTACTGACGCCCGTAAGCCGTTGCCATGATAAGTATTAGGAACGGTCACCGTTGTGGTGGCTTTGTATGGCCTGCATTAGCTCATATAATTGTTGGATTTGCTCGTCTGGAAACAGGCACGTGTGAGCGTCTTAGGTTCATACATCATCATCATCAAGGGTTGTAGGACTGTGAGCTGACGGGCCGGGAAACGGAAGCTGAGCTACTTACCACTCAATTTCTGCAGCTTGCCTTGATCTATCTTTTCACCTATCCAGGATTCGCCTTCAATTTGCTGGGCGTACAGCTGCCACTCAGAAAGAAAGCCAATCTATGTAGCAGGGATTCGTAGCGCAAGTCAGTAAGATCCTCCCAGCGCGCCAAGTAGACCTATGATATCGGATCCAAGCCGATGAAAGCATGACATCTTACAGGCTTCCACCCGTTTACACGTACCAAATGCGCAGGATTGTCCACATTACGGTGAGCTCTGAACTCGGCTTTGACGTACTCGTCTCCAAGGAGCCTCATCTCTGCCGGTAAGTATTTTCGGTGAGCGCGTAGAAGTCGGCGATAAAGAGCGATGGGAGGCAGCAGGGCCGTCGACTTTGGCCGTAGGCCATCGTGCATGAGTGAGGCAGATGCCAATCTTAGAATTGATTGACGCATGATATGGAGGTTGTCGGGCGATGAGGTGATGGTAGCACAGGTACCAGGCGATGTCCTTAACCACAGGGTAGAACAATGACGCCGTTCATGGATGATGGTAAGCGTAGAGCGAGTTAGTGGGTGCTGACCCAGGATTGCATTTCTTCCGAATGGATGGATGACTTCAACGGTGATGGCTAGAATTGTACAGGAAGACGATTCATGTGGACCGCATCGGTTGTCTACTTAAACCTGACCTCAGGTAGACAGAAGCAATACCAGATGACCCAGCTACCCACCCTAATAAGTGAACTAACTCCCCTTACAAGTTTTCCAGCAGCCCCACATGCCGCCAATTAGAAGAACATGATATTAACGTAACTAAGGTACCTTAACTAACATGGGATTTTTTCTCAACTTATAAATGTCCTGATACGTATTGAAACACCTTTTCTCTTCCATCATAGGTGCCCTCTTTTTTCATTTTAACCCCCCCCCCAAAAGGAGGTCGTAGTATCTCTATTGTATTTGTTTCCCACCCCCCAACAGCGTCATTCGCTGTAGGATATCAACGTCAAGTTGTCCCCGAATTTGAACTCTGAGATGTCCTTCTCATTTGGCTTCTCCGGCGACGATATAGAAGATGACCTCAATGCGTCTCACACTTCAGTCGGGACATCTCAGGTCTCGACTACATACAACGCTTTCCCCGTCCCTGGCAAGCCACAACTACCGGCAACGCATCACAGCCTTTCGGATTTCATTTCACAGCTCCCCTCCAAAATTGCCTATGATACAGTGGATATAAACACCAGTAATGCTGTGGGCGGCGAAATGCGCTTACAGCTACCTCGCCGAGAATTATGGGATGTGAGGATGCAACTCATGGCCGAAGATGACGGGGTATCCGTGAGTGAGGATCGGGCGGATGATGGCGGGCTTGGAAAGCATGATGTCAAGACGGGCATCTATGAGGGCGGCTTCAAGAGCTGGGAGAGTAGCATCGATATGGTCAAGGTGCTCGCCATTCAGGATGAACTGACCACCGCCCAAGAGGCGTCGTCGTTTCGTGTAGTTGAGGTGCGCACGCATGCCCGCATGCCGACATTTGAGGCTTTGTCGGCCAGTAAACCCCTTTTTGCATCCCTGCCGTTCAACAGGAACTAACTTGCATGAACTTACAACTGGATAGCTGGGCTGCGGGACTGCCCTCCCTTCCTTGGCGCTGTTTACTTGGATCATGCAAAGAGATTCCCGTAACCAATGGCGACAGAAGCCCTGCTCCTTCGTATTAGCCGACTACAACCCATCTGTTCTCCGTCTCGTCACTCTGCCCAACTTCATTCTCGCCTGGGCTCTCCATAACAAGCAGGACCTAGTCCTTCAAGACGCATTCACAGAGGAGGGCGAACTCGAATTATCATCCAGCGTCATCCAAGCTTTTGAGTCGTTCCTCTCAGCCGGCGGGTTTCATCTGTCTTTCGTCTCGGGGGCATGGTCGACCGAGTGGGTTCAACGCCTGTACGATTTGCCAACGTTCTCGTCGAAGCTTCCAGCACCAACCACGCTATTGCTAGGAGCAGAGACCATCTATTCACCGTTTGCCCTCCAGGCATTTACGCAGATTGTGTTCGCCATCCTGGAACGTGAAGGGGAAGTATCTGGTTCCAAAGCAGCTGCATACGTTGCCGCGAAAAAGTTATACTTTGGAGTCGGCGGTTCACTGGATGACTTCATCGAGGCTGCCCGATCCAAGGGTGCCATAGTTACAGAGCTTAGAGAGGAGACCGAGGGAGTACGGCGCGGTGTAATCCATTGCGCCTTGCAGAGAGCGGAAAACCCAGCACAGTTGAACTCATCCGTCATGTAATCAAGGACAATGAGTAAGATGAACGGCGCGAGAACGACGATGCCAGTATTGACATCGGTTAATACCATGAACCTTTCAACGTATGATTGCGAGAGCTGATCTCCTATACATGCGCAAAGTCACTATACTGTGATACCAGTAGCTCTCCCGGCGGCCAAGACCATCCATCGGAAATCAGGTCACTTGAGGATCTTTGGGGAGATATGTTAGAACAACTGGCAACAGCGTGCTGACTGTAATCCCATGACTAGATTACTTGTGCAAAATTGAACGCTATATTTGATTTCTACTTGTTTTTGCGTTGAAACTTCTCGGTACACTCTGGACAAAACCAGGTGCCGTTGGGTTCACTCTTGAGCCCAACGCACGACCAATGAAACCACTCATATGGGCAATTGTCATTGTCGCAAGCCACCATGTCGCCATAGCTCACATTATGGCACAGGCAGTACTTCTTGTCGTCCCCACCGTCTTCATCGTCGTCGGCGTCACCGAGCACTTCACCACTATGCTTACTATCCACACCCAGGACAGTCCTCGACCGTGAGTCGATGCCATCTTCCTCTTCACCGCTAGCGCTCTCCGCCTCCGATAAATCACTGTCTGCTGTCGACGCAGGCGAATTTCTGTTTGAAGCTTTCTTCACCCGCGAAAGCGATGACCGATTAGGTGGCTTCTTCCGACTAGTTACCGTCGGAGTGCCTCTGCGGCCACCGATCCCAACCGCTCCTTTCACAGATCCAGCCCTCGGCCCAGCACTGCCAGCCCTGACAGCACCCCCGGCGCCTAGATTGGCGCTATTAGCAGTCTTGGGCGTACCAGGACCCAGAGATGAGTGTCGCGCCAAGCCACTCGAAGTGGTAGGCATATTTCCGGGGCCCGTTATAGATCGAGGCCCTCGTTTCGTTGCAGGACCTGCTGAGCTTTCCCTTTGTCTGTTCAGAATTATACTGGCAGCAGGCGTAGCCGGTGCCGAAGACGGGTGTTGATGAAATTGCGCAACATGTTGCTGGGCCTGAGAATGTCTAATCTGAGGGTGATTAGGGAGGCGAACCATGGCCGGGTTAGCAGGTCCAGTCACAGGGTGGCGAGGTGACGCCAGAGGACCAGCTGAGTTGATGCTGCTCGTCAAGTTCAGGGCGCGAACAGAGGGTGCACTATGATTAGTCGCACTAGGACGAAGAAGCGAAGGGACCTCGTCGGGATCTGTAAAACCAGGCTCAGCCCGGTCGTAAAGCAACTTGATCTGAACATCCAGACTGCGCAAGTGTTTGTCCATTACGAGCTGCAATCTTTGCATGAGAGTGATCTTGTCTTGGGCAAACTGATCGGCGCGAGCATAGCTTTCGCGGATCTGTGCTCGCAGCATGTCTTCCTTGGGATTAGGTTCATGACTCCCGTTTGTCTTGATCCACTTCTGGATTTTGCCATCGCGGTCTTCGATCATGCGGATACACTCGTTATATTGACGGTCTTTGTCTGAAATTTCTTCTTGAATGAAACGTATCTCTTCCGGGAGATTCTGAACACGGTTGATCCAGTCATCGAGGATCAAGCCGGGATCTAGAGGTTCGGCTTGCGGCATCCTCTTGACGAAGTCAATGGACAAATCGTCTCTAGGCATGATGGTTAACGACTTGGCGATGCCGAAGCCACAGACTTGACGAAGAACAGACGACGAAGAGAATGCGGCAGCAGCCAGGAGCGACGTGACCGGGTCAACAATAAATTAAGGTTGAGGCAGACTCATGAAATAGAAAGCTATCAAGGGAAAAGGGGAGAATTGCCCTGATCAGTGAAGAGAAAGTATGACGACAGAAGCAGCGGCGCAAACAGCGAAGAAACAGTGAAGGATAGAAATGTCTTAAACGAGGCCCGTGCTAGTATTGGGCGCTGTGTGTATCTGACACGCGACTACTGAAAGTTCATATTTCGTATTCAGCGTACAAAAGATGCTCTGCATGGACATGGCCCATCCAGTACCGGACATGAAGCAGATACAATATATGGACAGACAGACAGACGAGTGTGTAAAATAGAGGCCTCGTAGCAGGAGCAGTTGGGAGGCGGCAAGGACCCCCGCAAAATGGGAGCCTTCAATAATGAACGAATCCTCTAGACAACGGATGGGCTGGGCCC
Organism: Trichoderma orchidacearum; assembly: GCA_023653515.1. NCBI lineage: Eukaryota > Fungi > Ascomycota > Sordariomycetes > Hypocreales > Hypocreaceae > Trichoderma > Trichoderma orchidacearum. Next base: position 67,382 of record JAAOZV010000011.1, read on the forward strand.
AACCAGCCTTATCCCGGAGCAAGTGGTTGTCAAGAGCAACACAACGCAACGCAAACACGGGCGCAGGGCGACTCGTAAATGGGTCAGGCTCACCTCGATACCACTAAATTGGGTCGCCTAGGCTTGGGTCGGCTGACAGAGAACAGACAAGGTAAGATAACTTGAAAGAAAAAAAAAAAAAAAAGGAAAGTGAAAAGATGCTGCGGTGAGCGGTTTCGGCGAGAAATGGACAGACTGTCAGTGGTTGCCAGTTCGGAGGAAATGCAGAATTGATTAGGGGCGGAGCCACGAGGTTTATGCGAAGTTACCCACGTCCTTGTACACTGGCAGCTTTAGTGGCTTTTCCGAGCAGCAGTTACGATCTTGGGTGACAAAAGCTGTGGCAAACCTGAGGCTTAGTCATTTCTTCGAAGCCGAACAGAGCATCGCTGGGAGCATTATCTGATAGGCTTAGTGCGAACTACGTACTTAAAGATTGGCGGGGGCGTCATTGGGTTTTAGTGTACTCCGCGCTGTGCTTGTGTCCCATATTCGTTGGTCTCTTAGATGATCGTTGCTTACCAAAAGAAGACGGGGGATTGTATGTAAATGACAGCAGGATCACGAGTACATACCTCGATACCTCTCTCAAATGCCTTCAGCCGAACTCATACATGTCCTTTTTACAGAATGCGCTGTGCCTTTTTTTTACCAACAGCACTCCCGGCCCTTGCACCTGGATAAATACCAGTTGTCTAAATTTCACGTGACTTGGGATTTACTACAGCGTGGTGGCGTTCTCAACTCCGGGAAAAGCGTCAATAGGAAGGCAACATTTGAACTTATTTGTTTCCACGATGCATCACGAATTACAAAAGTACCAATCTTGAGCTTGCCAAGCCATGAATCTATTTTTTTGATCTTGGATGCAATTTGACTACACAGCATAATGCTCTCAAATCCTTAAGTGCAGGGGGATCAGGCGGCTTCACTCTTTCTGGCTCTATCGGTACGCACAGCTCTCGGCGGTTTACGACCCTGTGCTTTGTATATGTTAATTTATTCGGGGTCATCTCTCAGTTATTGGGAGATCCTCTTCCTTTGTGCCAACACTGCCGACTCTCTCCTAGAGACCCTCTTGATCATCGCCGGATAGCAACCATCATGGATACCTACAGATTTCGAGTTCCTAAACCGAATTATCTTCCCCATAAACTTGATATCGACCCCGATGGCGATATAGTAGAAGAATATATCCAGCCTCTCGGCTCAGCTAGTGAGGCAGAAAACGCAAAGTTCTATCAACAATGTAAACGGCTGGCAGAGGAATCGGGCATTACTCGCCCCAAAGGTCACAACGTCTCCTTTCACTGCAACCCTGAGATGGAGAAGCATCACTTCGGCATGACACATCCTATGAAACCTTGGCGCTTGACGCTCTCGAAGAGCCTCATCTATTCATATGGCATGTCATTTGCAATGGACAACTACGTGACTCGAGCCGCCACATATGATGAGCTGGCTTCGTTTCACTCCACCGATTATCTCGACTTCCTTGGCACTGTCCTCCCGGAACCGGTTCCCCGGGACCTGGAAAACCAAAACCCGGATTTAAAATTTAACCTGGGTGGATCCGACTGTCCTCTGTTTGACGGTCTGTATGACTTCTGCTCCATGTCTGCCGGAAGCGCACTAGACGCTGCGAGGAAGATCTGTGCGAAACAGTCTGATATTGCTATCGCATGGGGAGGTGGCTTGCACCACGCAAAAAAAGCCGAAGCTTCTGGCTTTTGCTACATCAACGACATTGTCATTGCCATTCTAGAGTTATTACGGTTCTATCCACGTGTCTTATATATTGATATCGACGTGCATCATGGCGACGGTGTTGAAGAAGCATTTTTTTCCACCGACAGGGTCATGACAGTCTCCTTCCACAAATATGATCCAAACAACTTCTTCCCGGGTACCGGTGCGTTGGATGATAATGGCCCTAAGAGTGAGCACAATCCCGGGGCTCATCATGCCGTTAATGTTCCGCTTAATGATGGTATCACGGACGAGCAATACGATATGCTTTTCAACAGCATTGTGGGCAAAATTGTTGAGAAATTTCGGCCGAGTGCCATTGCTCTTCAGTGCGGTGCCGATTCCCTTGCCGGAGATCGCTTGGGCCGATTCAACCTCCAGGTGCAAGGGCATGGTGCTTGTGTTGAATTTTGCAAGAAGATGAAGATACCCATGATCCTCTTTGGCGGCGGTGGCTACACTCCACGAAACGTCGCCCGAGCCTGGACGTATGAGACAAGCATAGCCATCAATTGCCAAGACAAAATCAGCCCTATACTGCCCGAGCATGCTCCCTGGAGAGAACAGTTTCGTCAGGATACACTCTTTCCTACACTTGAACAGATCTTGGGTGAGCCGCGACAGAATCGCAATCCTCAGAAACGTTTGCAGGAAATTGTCCAGCACGTCACGGAACAGCTACGATTTGTCCAAAGTGCGCCGAGCGTCCAGATGCAGGTTATTCCACCTGACTTGGGCGGCTTCAGAGATGAAGTAGAGGAGAGATTGAAGGAGGAAAACGAAGAGAGAAATGATCAACTACGAAGAGAAAGGGAGTCGGGCGTTGGAACAGCCATGGAATTTTGATCTGCGATCGACAGAGGCGCCTTACAACTAGGGGACGGGACTGGCACAAGCAATTTCTATCTCAAAAACAATTACCCGTAGACAACAAACAAAAAGCATTAAAGGAGATTCTGACTACTTCAAACCGCCACCTAAACAAGCGCACATCTAAAAGATATTTCACACGGTGAACTTGTGGCAGCCACGTATCCAAGAATAGCAGAAGAGAGACGCAAGTGCGCTGGTGGAAGGCCACACCACCCGCCTAGGGACCTTCTTGGTATAGCAAACTCCCTCCCTCAGATCCAAACGAGGTTTCGACCGGGCCCTCTGCCATGCAGTGCCTACGATCAGATCAGGACGGCTGATTTTCTCCTTCCACCCTGTGCTTAGCAGAAACGGATATGCACAACAATATCTAACTATTTAGTACCAAGAAAAAGAATCACCCAAGCCACCATTTAGAAATATCGAATAACGGCTGAGCCACCCTTGGGCATTGAGGTCTGCAGATACACGTTAGTCGCCGTTTCGATTGATTGGGATAAGAACAAGTGACATAAAGACGAATTATGTCCTTTCAAAAGTAAGGGATTTGTACTTACTGTGCAACCATTGCTTCCACCAGTCCACTGGCCGTTGATGAAGGAGCATTTACTGTTCGTATCACCAGTAATCTCAATGTTGAAGTCCAAGACTGCGGTACTAGTGGGGAGGTTCTGGAAGATGGAGAGGAACGTCGTGCCATCGGCAGTCTGACCCACGCCGATAATAACAGGGGACCAGTTACCAGCACCAGTGGGATCGAGAGGGCTGTTCCAGACGCAGGCATCCTGAACAGCATAGCCTTTCTTGTTAACATAGTACTGAGCAGACGTGCTCATACCATCCCAAACATAGTATTCGCTCTCGATGGGGTTGCAAAGGTTGATGGTTTCACCGGCGTTAGCAACTGCGGGAATGACCATGCTCTCCACTCCGGGATAGTCGGTACGACAGGTAGCAACAGAGTCATCGAGATCATTCTGAATGGTAACACCACCAGCTCCGGCCTCACACAGAGTGGAAACACTGGGGCGGGTAAGTTCAAGAAAACCGTCTGCGTTGCAGAAGAGACCACCAATGGACTGCTTGGTGGCTCCCTGAGCCGATGGCCACTGGGTCTTTTGATAGCCGACGGGGCAGGCATAGGAGCACATGGCATTCTTGGTGCAGCTTTGGCCAGATATACCGGTAATGATGTCGCTGATGCTCACCGACTCCTTGGTGTAGCCAGGAACATACTGAATACCAGACCAACCGTCCATGCCCAGCCAGGTCAGGGGTACAGCGCCGTAGTCAGACGGGAAATGAGAGCAGGGAATCGTGCCGCTGGGGAAGTCTGCGCCTAGGCCAGTACCCGCGGACTGGCTCTGCTGGGGAGCCGCGGAAGTCGAGGGCTTCGAAGGCGTAGAGGTGGTCGTGGGCTGGACCGAGGTCGTGGGCGGGGGAGGGGTGGAGGTTGTAGAGGGAGTCGAAGTGGAAGGCGGCGCCGTCTTCGAGGTTGGCGCCTCCTCGAAAAACTGAGCCTCCAAAGCCTGTGAGGTCGTCGTGGCGGGAGGCGGCGGTGGCGGCGGAGTGTAAGTCGGCGTGGTTTCCCCGATAACGACAAATTCGCCGTCGTTCAGACCGGCCTTAGCCTCGGCAGCGTCGAGGATCTTGCCATCGAGTTGGTAGACAGTCGCGGTGGCACCGACGACATACTCAGTGACAACATCGGGCGCCCGCTTCTCAACCTTGGCGGGAGCATTTTTGATATGACGATGCTTGTGGCTGTGATGGTTATGGTGGTGAGAAGGGGTGGCAGCAGCACCTGCGACCAATGTCGCAGCCAACGTATATTTGATCAAGCTCTTCATCTTTGCGATTTGTCTCTAACGCGTGCTACTTGGGAATCGGCCGAGTTAGACCACCGTGCTGATATGATTTATATGCGCAATAGCAGGAAGCATGAGGCCGCACGGCCGACTTTGATGCCACAACTCACCAGCTGAAAGAAGTCGCCTAAAAAACTTGATTGATCGTTAAGAAGAAATATAACTTATATGGTAACGAGAGTAAGTGCGCGATGAGCCTGGCCTTGAAAAGAGCGTGGTAGAGAGTGAAAACGAAGACTCTCTGTTGGAATAGAGGGCAACTGCGCAATTGAAGATAACAAAAACGAAGCGCCGAAAGGGAGGAAGAGCAACAGGACAGATTAAAATCCAGAGCTGGCGTCAGGTGAGGGACCTTGTTGGTCTCCATCACATTGACCCACGGAGATCAATAGCCCAGGGAGGCCAGGGATGGCCAAACCGAGACAAGGGGGTGCCGCTCCTGAGAAGGGGGGGGGGCGGCCTCTGGGAAATTGCGCTTGGTCGCCGCTTGGCGCCAAAAAAAAAAAAAAAAAAACATTTCATCGCGGCCGACGGCTTCTCGAAAATACAAGCGTCTACCTACCATACCATACCACACCAGTAGATGTATGCATGTACTCCGTAGGCGCCAGCAAACAAAATTTCATAATTTGCTGTGTGGGGGAGCTAGAATAGGTTGGTGGCCATCTCTCTCCATCCGCGTCTTCGTCCGCACCTCCGTAGAGGGCTCACCGCATTCTCCATTGCTTGAAGTCCGAACTGGAGCCTGCTGCCGGCAGCCTCACGCCAGCAGCAGCCCGCGATTCCCTACTGAATCAAAGGGGGCCAATGACTGGCTGCCTCTCTTATTACGTGCAGAGTGCATAACAGTTACGGACGAGCAAGGAGGGGAAGCAGGCGTGCGCGGCGCTGCGCTGCGTTGCGGATAGAATACGAAGAGCAGTTCCCGCCGCTCTACTGAAACAGCGGGCCCTGCGCAAGAGACGGCTAGCGATGCTACCGCCTGGTCACGAATAGTCCAGCTGCTAGCGAACGATCGTCGTCACAAAGCCAAGTGCGCCAGAGGTGCTCCAGGCGCTGCCCAACTTGGGGGAAGCGAAGGCGACAGCGGCTGGACAAATGACGCCGGGGGTACGGAGCACAAAAGTCCTTGTAGCAATGATACTAACAGCAGCACCACTTGACCAGGGTCCTTTGCAGTAGATGTAGCATCGCCACTACATGGACGCATGGATGCATCAATTCTTCCATACAAGTATGCCGAAGAACTGCAAGTGTAATTGGAAGGCCACGTACCCACGATACCTTGAGGTGCAGTTGTGCTCAGCACGTATCGACTGCTCAATGCCATTTTCGTAATATATTTATATAAAAGGTACCTTGTTAAATATATAAAGTAAGGTAATTAATTTTAGAAAAGGATCTGCATCTTCAGATACTAATGAGTCAACCATCATACTGCGGACACCGCACCTGGTCTTCTTACTTCTACATTTTAGAGGTGAAGAAAGGTGAAGTAAGTGCAATGGTACCTCCTGCCTACTCGCTTACCTATAGGTACCGCCTAGCAGTTACTGTCCTATACGGACTACTCATTCATTGTAGAAGTTCACTTTCATGCGAGCTACTCAAGACAACAACAAAAAAAAAAAGTAGCCGGGACATCAAGCCCTGACCTGTGCCGCAAGACCTCAGCAAAGAGGGGGGATTGAGAATTCGTACACCAACCAAATTTAATTGCTTGTAGGACCAGCACAGAGATCGGTCCCTACCGCATGCGCAATTTGATTGTGCGACAGCGGTAAGTGGTGCTGGTGCTGGTGCCTTGCGTTAGTGGCAAAAAGGTGCCTGGAGCTAGTCTTGTTCGAGGCATCTTCCCCCTGAGCTGGGCCTGCTACGGCGTATTGCTCCGCTGTTCAGCACCTTACCGAGTACGTACCTTATTTAGCTACAGTAGGTACCTTAGTACTACCTAGTAGTACCTTGCTTGCCTGTGCCTGAACAGGTTGAGAGATGCCTGAGCAACCGGGGGGCAAGGAAAAGAACGGGGGTCCGCAAAATGAGTATCAACATACAAGTGACAGTATAGACACTATCTGTAGCAGAATATTACAGTTGTTGTAATGCGGCGGGTTTATAAATGCTGTATGCAGTCCGTTGTAAATTTTACTCACCAGCTGCTTGGGTACCTTGGGTATGTGGCCGAAAGAAAGACAGTGACAAGCAAGTCCACTTATGTGTGCGAATTACCTCGGATGCAAAATTGCCAGTCTTTTTCATTCCTTACTCTGCTCAGGTAGGCCAGGAGGTTAGGTACTGGGTTCTTTATCATAGGTACCTACCTAGTAAGAAATACGCGATGACACTTCAAGTAGTATACGAAGTATTGCTATCTACCTTAAGCACCAAGCTGTAGTCGGGATCCTACTCCCAGGCTCAAAGAGGTGCCTAGACTACAAGTAACCACAGGGTAAGGAAAGAACATGGCCGATCTTGCAGTAGTGTTTTGCATGCGATAACCCTGCTTCTAATCTTTTTTTTTTTTCCTCTTCCCCGGCCTTCCGTTGGCAAGTGACCTACTAACCCGCACAATGCTTTGTTGTCGCTGCTTGCTCTCTAGAATGTTGTGGTCCTTCAAGCCGTCGGGTAGATTATAACCTTACGCTCAATGGATTTACACTCAAACCACATCCGATTGGCTTCACACCCCTTCTCAACAGAGCTTTACTATCTCTTCGACGAACCGACCGAGGCGTTTAAATGTCTGCTTGAGAGGATTGAAAATTCATGCTTGAAACAAGTATATATTCTTGGAATGTCGACATATAAATGCTTCTTATGCCATGCAAGTCTACCAGCATCTTTCATTATTTCTCGGACCTCTTGACATACATCTAAAGATAGTGAAGGGTACACAAGAGCTTCCTGAACACTGGCGATATACAAGAAAAAAGAACGTGGTGAAATATTATCGAGGCTCTAGAGTGAAAGTAGATAATGGCGCCCATTTCCGCGTCGTAGCCCAGCTTACCCCCGGTCATCTGCTCATGAGATATAGTGTAGAGAGGCATGAAGCGAGCCTACATGAGGCAGTGGGGGAAAATAACCGCATAGCTCGCTGAAGATAGCAATGCCCTCTCAGAATACGGTGTTGGGAGCTCAGAGCTCAGTAATGCGGTAACTTCGTACTATTCATCATACAATCTTTCAGAATCTAGTAGTGTGCGTATAGTGGCTACCCTAGGTACCTACTAGTAGGTACAGGCGTGACAGCTTAAAGGAGCAATGCGAGGTGCCTGTGATATAGCCATACAGAAGCACTCTTTATACTTTGACAATCTCCTAGCGGCTTACCTACTAGGTAGTACGCTGACTCTTCTATATACCTAAAGTATCTAGACATTGCCGCAAGTTAAAAAGGTATTGGGGCAAGCTAGACGCCTAAAATCTGTCCCACACTCACATATGCTTCCCTTTTCGATTGCTCTGCACGCTGTACTTGCCCTATATTCCGGGTCAACCACAATCCAAGATAGCGTATGTTGGCTAACGACGTGCCTGCATAGGGAAGCGTGTGGCTTGCTAAGGAGGTCTGGGGGACTACGGCACTTCTAGTATCTAAAGATATATCCGGATACGATTAACACCTATGTCACTAAGGTATCTGCCAATGCATGCTATTAGATCATTATTTGTTAGCTAGGCTAGAGTAGGCATGGAATCGCGGCGATCAGCACAATACATCAGGATTTCTTTTCAAATACCGCCGTTAGTTTCCCTACGAAGGGCACCTAAGCCATATGATGAGGGTGCTAGAGGAATATATAAAGGTGACAGTTCCAGAATCCGCCTTTAGAAGACTTATCGCTTGCAGAGACACTCCGAACTGAGAGCCAAGCAATACGGAGTAAGGTACGAACTAGTGTCGTCACGGTAACATCGCATCGGACCGTAAGATGACGTCGTCCCTCCAGTGGCTGAGCCGAGGCACAGCCACTTTCAATCATCTCCCAGCTGTTCACGTTGAAGCCTAGGTACTAAGTTATTGTGCGGCTGGGCCACTTGGACGAAGCATCGCGCCTGGACAGGGGGTCTTCGAGTCGAACCCTGAGACCGGCGGGTTTAGTGGGTCATAGAAGAAAGAAGAATAAGAAACCGTTGTGGAGGGAAGAGGCACAAAAGCAGGACTACCATATGGGCATATGTACACCTAGAGACAATGCAAAAGTACTTTGCTGGCTTCTTAGAACGGCCCTACAAGATCTCTCTCTTTCGACATAGATTCAGTAAGGCAGTCGCGGGTAAAAGAAAAGAGATATTGGCGAGGCCCGATGTTTTGTTCGTCATCCAAATATTGGCTTCGAGAACGGCCTGTCTTCCTGAAATATATCGTGTTTTGCCAGTGTCTTTGATTTCCTGCGGCTAGCTTGGCGAGGGACGCAGAAACCGGTGGAGCTCAGTACGGAGTACTCCGTACAGCGATGGTATTGGCCAATACCAACCCGCTCAGCTAGCACCCGGTTCCCATTTCACCGCCACAATACAGTACGAAGTACTATTTGCAAGGCTCGGGACATACAGTGGCCCCCCCCGGGGGAGGAAGGGGGGGTTTCGCGGTTTCCAAAAGGCGACGACGCTCTTCTACTGCGTTCATGGACCTTCACGCACCACAGCTTTTTGGGAGACTACTACCTTACCTAAGGCACCTAACTGTACCAGATACTGCCTTCTGGTAGCGCGCCAGCCTCCAAGATGCGCAGTCCGACGTTCATAGACTGCATCATATACTGTGATTGTCAAAGGGAAAGACAATAAATCATGATAGTTCCTGTCCATCTCTCAAAATATAACCTTCTGGGGCCTCGGCTCTTGGACCCATTTCAAGGGGGAGGAACAGTAAGCAAATGCTCCGGAACAGAGCATGCTCATATCGAGGGAATCTCGATACCGCGATGCAAGCCTCAGCAGGGGTGCTTTTTGGGTGGTGTTGCTTGGCCTCCAGCCGCTGACATAGAAGAGTTTCTCACCTGAAGTACGGGCGTTAGTGTGGCACCGCCGCAGACACCGTGCATGCAGATGACGCACACGGTCCTGGTGCATAGGTTGGTCCGAGAAGATGTCACCGTGGAGATATGCAAGCAGGGCCGGGCAAGGCAAGACAACCCAGCCGTACCTGACAAAATCAGCCCACACCCTCTACCAGCCACTTGTATACGCCGGTCAGCATTTTGCCACCGACGTGCTCAGGCTGGAACTGCTCCCTTCACGATTAGGGGAAGGCGCAGCAACTTGGTTCCATATCAGATATATCGTCGCACCGGGTAGTGCATCTCGATGCTGATGGCACGACGGCAGCAACTAGCGGGCCCCCACGCAGTATCGGTTTGGATGTATCAGGTGTGCTCTCCTTTTCTGCGAGATGGTATACAGTGCAATGAGTAATGGAAGTCGTTGCGGAAAGAAGTGGCGGGAGATTGAGGGTCGACGACTGCTACGAAATTTGTTGTAGGAACGTTCTTTATGCCTACGAGCTGCTGCTCCGGCTTGGTAAGCGACAATTTGGGCGTGTATTTGAGTATGAACAAGGCGTCTAGATCCATGATAGTATACAAAGTTCCGCAAGCACCGTCAGCGCGCTGAGGGTGGCTCTGATTTCGATATGTTGTCTGGCGCTGTGGAAATATTTAGTATTAGCCCTGTCTTGACGTAGCAAAGAGAAATGGTGGCATGGAAGGCCTCAGCACCTTCCTACCAGTACCGCCACGGCAGCTGCGGATCGGGCAGAGCGCCAGCCCAGAGTCATCATATTCCCTTGACATCCAATGCTACTTAGTAAGATATGAATTCACTCCAAATAGGAGCTGTGCAATCAGCGCTCTGTTAGCCCACATGGGCAAACAAACATGCACGAGGTCTTGTATTGAGCTTCGACGTCCCGTCTTGCCGCAAATACCATGCCGTCCAGACTGATCACAACAATTGGGAAGGGGGAGGGGGGGGGGCGCCAAAGGGGATAAAGCACACTAGATTCGCGTGAAATGAAATCAAGTCCATCAAGCACCCCGTATACAAAACGAACAGGAAACAAATGTCCACGCTTGTTTTTCATACAAACGGCTTTGGAGAGGAATGTCATCCGGCCGGTGCCGCGCTGCGTTCTGCAGCAGCAGCGCGGCGTCCAATGACAAGTCTGTGGCGCAGGTGGCCACTGCACGTCTTTTATTGTCCGCCGCCCGCCCTGCCTCCTTTGCCTGCGTCCACAGAAGCAGCCTTTGCAACAAGTACACACAACCCACACACACGCTAGCTTGCCCGGCCGAACTTCAACTTTCTTCCTCCCATCCCCAGCCTGTCATCCGACGCCTATACATCATCATCATCGCCTTCTGCCATCGCCCTGCCTGCCAATTTTGGGACCTCGCGCAGCCGTCGCCTGCTCTATGAAATTCATTCGCGTCTTGCTCCGGGATATTCTCAGCTTTTGCGCAGCATAGTTACTGACTGGTCAAGGAGCAAAAAATCACCCTAGCTCTCGCCACATTCTCCAGCCACACCTCGAGTGGCCTCGAAATGTGTCGTTGATTTTGCTGCTCCAACTGCGACTGCATGCCTCACTTCTATCTGGACTTGCTGTCGCCTTGATACCATTTCCTACCGTCTCTTCATATGGCCTCTCACGCCGGTGCCATTGTAGCAGGATCCCCACTCTCATCTGGCCCGACTCCCACCCCTCCCCCGACTATCCCTTCCGACGACGTCGCAGGATTGCCCAAGCGGCGTCGCGATACTGACCCTCCGTCACCGCGTGCCTTTGCCGCTCATCGGCGCAATTCCCAATCCCCTCCACCAAAATCCGCCAGGCTGCTGCTTGCGACCGGTCAGCCTCTGCCCCCGCTCACCGGTGCTGCGGCCCTGGAAGACGAGCGACGGCGTAGAGAAGGAGGAGAGGAGAAGGAGGCTGAAGAAGAGCAGGCACTTGAGCTACGCGCGACTAGTGAGAACCCCAGCCAACGAGCCCTCGCATCTCTCATGTCTGCAAGCACTCAGGCGATGAGTCGCGCATCGGACGCGCCGCAGCTGGCCCCTACGGCTACCATGGAGCCATCCTCCAAGGTTGCCAATGCTGCCTTATCTATATCACAGAGTAGCGGCGACCGTATCGAAGAAAGAAGTGACATGACGCCCCAGAGTCCGACGAGCATCGCTGGTGCACCGGTGACCGAAAGCCCAACGGCTATGGATGTCGATGTCAAGGGCGAATCACTTGTCTCTCAACAGATTGCTACACAGGAAGAACGACCGCAGCCTGGATCTCTATCATATCCCGGATCTCTACAAACCAGTGGCAGCATTCCAGGATCACCGGCGCGTGGCATGAGCTTTCCAATGCCCACTCAGAGCCAAGGCTCTCCGCCATCATCCGCAAACAAAAAGCACAAGTGCCCGTACTGCAATACCGAATTTACTCGGCATCACAACCTCAAAAGCCACCTTCTCACGCACAGTCAAGAAAAGCCCTATGTATGTACGGAATGTCAAATGCGCTTCCGTCGTCTACACGACTTGAAACGTCATGGCAAGCTTCACACCGGAGAAAAGCCCCACGTGTGCCCTAAATGCGACCGCAAATTTGCTCGAGGTGACGCCTTGGCCCGGCACAGTAAGGGACTGGGTGGGTGCGCAGGCAGACGCTCGAGTATGGGAAGCTTTGCCGATGGAGATGAGCTGGACGGTGGAATTGGGGAAGGAGATGAGTCCGTCATGACGGGCATTGCCTACGACAATACCGAAGAGGAAGAGCTGAGACGACAAAGCCTGCCGAGCATGAATGCCCAGCATGTACCGGGCGGCCAAGCGGACCAGTACAGCGCCCACGCTCGGACGTACCCTCCGGCTGGGACGCGGACGGCCGCCGCCGGACTCTATGCTCCAGGCGTCGGCCAGAATCAAGCCGCTGGAACCGGTAGCTCGAGTGTGTCGAACAGCATCGGTGGCAGCCACACACCGAATACTAGCATTTCCTCCGTGGCGGTCGGTGCCGGGAACGCGGGCCTTTATTCGCAGACTGGTGTCGCGGACGGCGGAAAGCCACTGAGCCCTGGTGTGCAGGGCACTGACAATTCCGGTGCTGCACGGCAGCGATCGCCCAGTCTGTCTCAGCAACTACAGCAACAGCAGATGGGGAGGCGACAGTCGGAGATGCAATCTCCTCATGGGGGCCAAAGCCGGCCGAAGCTTCCTGGATTAACCCACCCTGGGTATGCCGCGACAGTCTCTTCTGGGTTCTCCCACGGCCGCCCGCCGACTGGGACCACACCGGGTGGCGATAGCGGCAACATGTTTGCGCAGAGCGACCCCAGTGTGTGGGCTTACATCCAGACGTTGGAAGACAAAGTAAAGTCACTGTCGGAAAAGGTGGTGTTGCTCGACCACGAGATGTCTACATTGAAAAAACAGCTCGAAAGTCGCGAGGGAGTCCCCGCCGGATGAGGAGATTGAGCAAGGTTCGCCTAATAAGTTCAACGCCGTAGAGCTCAAGGAGCGAAGGACAAAGTGAGCGTATGACAAAATGCATTCTGTTTTCGGTATCTCGTGTGGTTGGTCGCTTTCGACGAACTGGACTGGCACGGAGTCCTTATCAAGGGAGAGGGCGTTAAGGCTTGGGATCTGGGTGGATGGTGGGACACCTCCACGCAAAAAGATGGCGATTGGACATTATAATTGATTGCTTGATTTGATGTGCTTTTTGTTACCATGTTGTTATATTGTACAGATTTGTGAAAGTCGCCGGACGTGCTGTCTATGTGATTTCCGGGAAAGAACAATTTTAGTAGAGTGTTACAGGAATGGAGTACAGCTTTGTCCGTATAGAAGTGTGTAATATTTGAACTCAAGTGCTTACAGAAGGAACATGAGAATTCCAGCATTGCCTGAGTAGAGAGGTTAAGTCTAGGATCTTGATTCTCAGAAGAGGAGAACGAGAGGGGGGGGGGAGGGTTGTTTAAGAAGTGCCTCCTAGTAGTCTTATACTAGTAGAGGAACCCGTTGAATGGCCGTTGGGGAGCACTTCTTGTCTGATCCATTTAATGCCTACCGCGGCTCCCTCTACATTCTTTGGTAAGCTGGAAACCTACCGTAGAGGAGAGGGTTCATGAATTTGACCCGCCAGCGATATGGCAGATTCTTCCGTGAAAACTGTATTCCAGCGGCCCTGCAGCGCGTTCATGAGCGACGAAGGGGGAGGTACCTCGGACCCAAGTTTGTGAGACACAGGTACCTTAGTACGGGACTATTCTCGTAATTACCTTAGGTATTCTTGCTCTCCAGAGCAGGCAATGATAACTCCTTGGGATCTCGAAGACTCAGCCAAACAGAGGCACTGCGTGCGCTTACTAATTCCGATACCGTGGCTGGCATACTCCCCACCGTGACGCCAGCCCTGTGGCACAGGCGTTATGTCACTATCCAGGGGCAAGCTCCAGAGCTTGGGCGGATCGATGAGGTAATAGGGCCTTGGTCACCTACCTAGTAGTAGGTAGATTATGCATTACATATTGGGTGCCTGGGTGGCGCGCGCTGGGGACTTGCGCCATTCAAACACGGCAGATGAAGAAGCCATGCGGATTATTAGACTCTGTTATATGATGAGATCCCCTCTTGCGCCCGGACAACAGAGCTAAGTCTGCCAACAAGAAAAAGGGAGAGAAAAAAGAGTCACTTGAGAAATTGAACAAATCAGCAAAACGGTCGTCTGCCCCTCTGATTATTAGGCCATCAGGCTAGAAGCTCATCGCCCATAGGCTTTTGCGGGATCGCCGAATCAATCCGCGAAGGTGAATACATTCTCCAAAACCGGCCGGCAAAGCGGCCCTGCATCATGCCCTCTGTAGCTCACAAAGGAACTGAAACAAAAGGTCAATGATCTAGTACAAAGGGCCAAGCGGGATTGTCGCTAGAAGGTCCGCGGGATACTCAAATGAAGACGACCAAGGAAATGGTACGCGACAGCCGGGGCGATTCTGCAGCCTTCCATGGCACACCCATGACCAACGGCGATGGCGATAGCGGCGATGAGACTCGAACACGCTCAAGTCGGCGAAGCGACAGCCCATATCCTCCCTTGCCCGACGATGGAAATATCCAGAGCCATGAGTTGAGTGCATGGAGGGCTGGGGGCATTCGCTTTGCGCCGCTGCGCGTGCCCTTTGCCCGCCGGCTGCAAACCGCCGCCGTGTTTTTCCATTGCATGACAATCGTCGGTTTGATATCGATGTTCTGGTTCGCCTGCGCCAATCCCCTCACTTGGCCCATCTTGGTACCCTATCTGGTACACCTGTCCTTGTCTCCAGCAGCGACGAGCGGCAGGCTCAGCTATCGATCCGAGTATCTGAGGTCTTTGCCACTGTGGAAGTTTTTTGCGGCATATTTTCCTATGCATCTACACAAGACGCATGATCTTCCGTCGGATAGAAGATACATCTTCGGCTATCACCCTCATGGCATCATATCCCATGGCGCTTGGGCCGCCTTTGGCACAAACGCTCTAGGCTTCGCAGAGAAGTTTCCCGGAATCACGAATACGTTACTGACGCTGGAGTCAAACTTCCGAATACCATTTTACCGTGACTGGATATTGGCAATGGGCATGGCTTCCGTGTCTAAAGAATCCATACGGAATACTTTGACGCAAGGTGGCCCCAAGAATGATGGAAGAGGCCGTGCCGTTACAATTGTCATTGGCGGGGCCCGCGAATCTTTGAAAGCCCAGCCGGGGACCCTGCAACTTATCCTCAAAGGCCGCAAGGGCTTCGTGAAGATGGCTCTTCGCACAGGAGCAGACCTCGTCCCCGTCCTCGCCTTTGGTGAAAATGATTTGTATGACCAGCTAAGCCCAACGACGCATCCAATGGTCCACAAATTCCAGATGTTTGTGCTAAAGGTCTTCAAATTTACGCTCCCTGCGCTTCATGGTCGAGGCATCTTAAATTACGACGTCGGCCTCATGCCCTATCGTCGACCTGTCAACATTGTGGTGGGAAAGCCGATAAGGATCGACTCGGCTCCATGCGAGCAACCACCCCAGGAGGACGTGGACCGATATCACGAACTGTACGTTGAAGAAATCGAAAAGATTTGGGAAGCATACAAAGACCAGTTTGCTAAGGGCCGAAGGTCTGACCTTGTCATTTCCTCTTGATGCATGGCTAATATACTTGCTTTTATGTGACCACTGTTTAAAGTACATGGTAAAAGTCCACGGCTGTTTATTCACTAGTTTTCACCTTCTTCGTTCTGTTTTTCACTCTCTTCGATTCTTGAAGTATAAATTATTGGGCTTGGTATGGAATAAATAATATGGCCTCGTTGTGGCCGTTGGCGACGCTGCCTTGGCTTACGGGACTGCCGTTGGTTCAGATGTTGAGATAAATAAGAACATGGGTTGCAAGTCAAGGTTAATGCAATATGAATAACAAAGAAGGGGCTATCATCCGAATGTGATCTCGGTATATCGAGCTCTCTTTTTTCTCCTGCGCTTTTCATTTGTATCACACTTCGCGCTGGCTCCCAGTATAGCTGTCATTTGACAACCTGAGTGAAGGTGTTTAAAGATTATCTTAGGTACTAAGGTACATGCGGGTGATGGCGCGCCAATGGGAAGTTGGTCACCTGATCTCGCGTCAGGATCACACGCGTCCTCCTCTGGTGCTCTCAATGAAGACGGCTGGGATTCTAAATGAATTACCTGGATCTAATCCTATAGAAGCACTCGCCCTTGACTTGCAAATAATGCTTGGGCGTATTTTCCCAGCTGAGTAGCGCATTTCGTCAATTACGTTTCGTGATGCCTCGCCCTTCTAGGGGCAGCCAGAAAGCTCTCAAGCGCGATGAAGCTAAAGACGATAAAATCATCGCTGCGAGCATCCCTAAGCTAGAGAAATCGGTATCAGCGCCAAAGAGGAAAGCGGATGCAGATTCGACCCATGACGGTCAATCTCAAGACTCAAAGACTGGGAAAAAGCGTAAGACCAAAGGCAATGGGGCCGGTGAAGATACAATGCCCTTAGCCGAAAGGACGGCTGTATCTTCTCTGGGTAGAGCCATGTACATTGGCGCCCATGTTAGTGCAGCAGGAGGTACGGCACCATCACCATCAGTTTTGTAATGAAGAGAAAATGCTGATCTGACACGGCGCCACATTTTTTTTCCCCCTCTTTACAGGCGTTCAAAATTCTGTGAGGAATGCTGTCCAAATCGGGGCCAATTCGTTCGCCTTGTTCCTTAAATCTCAGCGCAAATGGAACAATCCTTCCATAACACCAGACGCCAAAGCAGGCTTCATAAGCGAGTGCAAAGAGCACAATTACCATGCCAACGATCATGTGCTTCCCCATGGATCATATCTTGTCAATCTTGCGCAAGCCGACGAGGAAAAAGCCCGCCAGGCTTATGACAGTTTTGTCGACGATCTTTGTCGATGTGAGCAGCTGGGCATCAAGCTTTACAATTTCCACCCCGGTTCCACCGGGGGTGACACCAAAGCCGCCGCAATCGAGCGCATAGCCACCCAGTTGAATAAGTCGCATAAGGCTACGAAGACTGTCATTACAGTCTTAGAAAATATGGCGGGAAGCGGCAACGTCGTTGGGTCGACATGGGAGGATCTCAGAGACATCATCGCTCTCGTGGACGATAAACGGCGTGTCGGTGTCTGCATTGATACCTGTCATGCTTTTGCCGCAGGCTACGACCTGCGCACACCTGAAGCCTTCAAGAAGGCTATCGACTCCTTCAACCAAATTGTTGGCGCAAAATATCTGAAAGCCTTTCACTGTGCGTTGTAGCCCTGATCTCATGGTCATTTGCTCGCTTGAATTCTAATTGTTGTGTCTAGTGAATGATAGCAAAGCCCCCTTTAATTCCAACAGAGACCTCCACGCCAACATTGGCACCGGTTTCCTGGGCCTCCGAGCATTTCACAACGTCATGAATCACGAAGAGTTTCAAAATAAGCCCATGGTTCTGGAGACTCCAATTGACAGAAAGGGGCCTGATGGCAAGATCATTGAAGACAAACAAATATGGGCCGATGAGATTAAACTTTTGGAGAGCCTGATCGGCATGGATCCTGAGACTTCAGAGTTTCGTAAGCTAGAAGAAGAGCTGCAGGCCAAAGGGGCCGATGAAAGGAAAAAGTTTCAAGATCAAGCGGACAAAAAGCTAAGGACGGCCGCTAAAAAGGCGAAAGGTGCACCTCGGAAGAAAAAAGCAACCAGTGATGATGAGAGCGACTAGGGAGGAGAAACTATATACTTCTTACTCGGCTCATAGGAGTCAATGGTCCAGTAAAGAATGGGACATACCGAAACCAATCACACAGATACATTACATTATAATAGGCACCATCACTTGGGTAAAGCATACGCCACGCATATTCAAGTCTGGTCTGTGGAGAAAACTCCCCCGGAAGCAAAGGAGTGGCGTCCCTCAATCATGCTAATTATATAAGTATATATTTCTTCTTCTCGGAGGACCCGTCTTCTATTCATATATAGCAAGTGTAAAGCGCGCCATTTAATCATGAAAACAGGGTATTCATCATTATTAGGAGTTAACGTCTTGTGAATACAGCGGCTGTATACATAAGACCATGCCGGTTTATATTCATTTGCGACTTCTCGCAAAGGCCTCCACCTTCCCCATTGCAGCTTTGAGCCCCCCTCCCCTTTCGCAATTGGCCTCGAGCCACACCTCCATACGCTCACGTATGCCCCTCATCGACCTCAGCACAGGCATCCGGCCGCCATCTTCATGAGCGAGAAACGAGGCGGGGTTGAGCAACACCTCGAAGCAATCTGACCATATGTCCGTCTGCCAGTACCGCTTCAGGCTCTCTCTAATTCTATATTTGCGCCCCCCACGGCCAAGCCCCCCCTGATCGGACCGCATTGTCTCGATGTACTTGCCGAAAAGGAGACAATGGATGACGCCTGCAAGCCCATAATAATCAATCTGCCACGTCCAAGGTCGTCCTTCTCGCATTTCGGGGCAATCTTGTACCGATGTCTTCCAGTCTGCAATAAATTCTACGTTTGGCTCAAACGCTTTCATGTCAATTCCTCTCCCAAAGTCGATCAGAATAACTCCTCGTGTTTGCCAGCCTCCCCTTCCATCGGCATGCCATTGCGTAGAGAGGGACTCGTCAGGAGAACCAGGCAGAGTTTTGGAATCGAGCCGGAGGAGGCAGTTATCGGGCTTCAGATCGCCGTGAAGAACATTCTTGGAATGGAGAGCTTCCACAGTGCGGAACAGCTCTATGGCGAAGAACATAGCAAGCTGCTCGTCCATAACGCCTGTGGGTTCCGCTCGGAAGAAGTTGATTACGTCGAGCAGAGTCCCGTGGGGATGGAACGGCAAGAAAAGGAAAGCCTCGTCTTGGTAGAGATGCATCTCGTGTGCGTATGAAAGAGATGCCGTGGCCCGATGCTGGGGCCCTAGGCGAGCATGAGCAGTACGCATTATGTAAAACTCCCATGGGGTTGGTGGCGACTCCATTTTCAGAGCTTCTATCGCCGTGCGATGATTCACTGCGAATGTCCCTTTACCCATCATAGCCGCCGTATTCTCTCGACCGTCTTCTGTTTGATCAGGGTCTGAGTTTTCCACCAAGTAAACAGGTGCAAAGGCTCCAGCCCCAAGTTCTCTTTTCACCGTATATTTGGACTTAGAGTCGGGAAATTCAATGACCACATGGGAATGGCCGCTTCCGGATCTTTCTGGGTTGGCCTTCCCCAGCTTGCTGAGAGCCTTTGCAAATTTACGAATCTCCCCACCTCGTTCATACTTCTGATGGCGATGCTCGTAGAAGCCGGGATACATCGCTAAAGGCGGTTTGATGTTTGCCAGGATTTTTTGCCTAATTCCACTGTCAACAGGGCTGCATTGCGTCTCTTTGATAATAGGGCTATTGATGCCACGCCTGTGTGTTCCACTGTCGCTTGCTAATGTAGCTGCTTTAGACACCAAAGGTTCACGAACCGTTGTTAAATGCCTCTGATTTGGAAAAAAATCTCTCAGAGGACTACTAGATAACTCTGCATCCGACTGCTCCTCAATAGGCGTCGACCTACCCCCAGGTTTGCTTGGTGTCTTGAATTGGTAGGTTCGTTCCATGTCCACATCCAGCGATACCTCAGTTCTTTCTGTGATAGGCGTCATGAAGGGCAGCCGACTATTGGCCACTTCCGCCGCATCCCTATATGGGCGTGTAGGTGGTTCGTAATCCTCAGGAGGAACAGGAATGTAGATGGTACGAGTTCGAGGTAGGTCCGACTCTTCATTTTGTGAGCACGATTCGCCGTCCGATTGGTTCAATGATTCACCTGCGTCGCTAGAACCAGATGTTTGGGTGTTTTCGCCATCTTCCCTATCTGATGCATGTCCAGACCACTCGCCCCTCCGTGTGTCCGATGCCTCGGTATCCCCCTGCTCGGCTTGATAGACTTGTCTTGTGGCGCCCGTGCTCTCGACGTCGCTTGCAAATTCATCATCAATGTCGTCATCGTCATCACTACCATCACCATCATCATCGTCGTCGTTTTCATCATCGTCATCGTCGTCCTCGTCGCCACTCTCAGTTTCCCCAAGAGATTTCGGCTTAAGTGGTGCATTAAAGATGTCATAAATATCATCTGTAGCAGCTCTTGTATGGAGAGTCATTGTGGGCTCGGAGGCCTTCTTTTTGCGGATCTTTGGTCCAGAAGGAGAGTCGAGCTTCGTTTTAACTTGCTGAACGTTAGTAATTCACAGAAAACATGTAGATGAACTTTTAAAACAAATCGTCGAGACTCACTAATTTGAGTCTCATTCACTTCCATCATCTTCTTTTTCCTGCTACCACGAGCTTCTCGAGGTTTTCCTTTCTCCATACCATTCTCGTCAACGAGCATACGATTGTCATGAATTGTTAGCTTCTCGGCTGTATCTTTCCTCAAATTCTCAACGTCACGCAGCGGCACCATCCGATCTATGGTGTCAATTTCAGCTGTGCAGTCAGAATCCCACAGGCGATCAAGCCAACCACGGTGTTCAGCAATAATCTCCTCGAAGCCCAGTTCAGTACCGGGTTCTTCGGGGGTGGGATAGATGGCGGCGAGGTCAACAAAGATATGCTCTCTCTTTCCTGTCTGTGGATGTATAGTTACTTGATGCTTGGAAGGAACGACAACAACATTCTGTATTTGAGCAAGGGACTGAATTACATAACACAGCAGACAGCAATACATTAGTCCTATTCTCATCAACAAAGCTGAGCGCATTCCGGGCGAGGGACATACATACCGGATCTCTGAATACCGACAGCTTGGATGCTCCAGCCTTCTTACCACCTGCTTTCAGCGTCTCTCCGGCCCATGGCTTTGGCTCCATCGTATTTTCCTTTTTTCGATCGGCCAAAGATTCAATAGTGTCCCAACCCTTAGATCCGGTTTCTCTTGACGACACAGCCGGTGGTTTAGCATCTGCATCGGAGAAGATGGCTAATTTTGATTTTGCTGGTCGCGTTGAACTGCCACCGATACCGCTGGTTTGCCTCGGGGCCTGGGGGTCTGCTGGCCGTGACGAGTCGCCGAAAGGTTCCAGCTTACTAGCCAGTGCGGGTCGTACGGCGGGTAAGGCTGGGGAAGATGGCTCAGCTAATGCAGCAGGCTGCTGAGCAAGTCTCTCCTCAAACTCTTTGAACTTGCGCATCAGTCTCTGAGCTGGTCGAGCCTCTCGCTCGATCCCAAGCTTGTACACTTCTTCTGCTTGTGCCCATCGACCCGCACCTTCTAACCAGGCAGCGTACTCCTCGTAGAACAAAGCGAGACTCTCACCGATCCCTTGTCGGGAAAGAAACAAGTACGTTTCGCGAGGCGAATCGGAACAGAATTGTATGTAATACATCCATAGCTTCAGGTATCGTGGGTCATTCTTGTATTGGGAAGAAGTAATAAATGCTTTCGTTGCACGTTCGAGGACCGTGTGTAGCTGCGACTGTGGCGTCGCTTGTGCCGACGGGTATGCATCTAATATCCAGCGCACGTATCGGTCAAACACATCTAAGGGATCATCTGACTCTGAGATATTGTTGATTTCTGCTTCATATTCAGCACGGATGCAGTCGTTGACATTTTTCGTGTCGGTCGGCGTAGGGGTGGACAATTTATGAAGAGGAGATGGAGAAAAGAGACTGGCTAGTTTCTTCGCAGAACGACCTCCGGGCAAAGACTGAATATTCTCTTTCTGATCCTCGATCACATCAAAGCTGGTAAGGTCGTCGGAGCCCGCCATGTTTGGCTACCATCGAACGGTGGCAGACCCTCAGATGTATGGAGACGACAAATCTTAGTGAAACCCTTGGCACCAAGTTAGGATACTGATATGCATCTGAAAGCGAGAACACCTACCTAGTAGTTGCCCAAAGCTGGTAGACAGAATCATGGGCGAGTGTACGGAATATGTCCTCGGGGTTACTTTTTTTTTTTTTTTCAGAATAAAGTGACTGCTCGAGCCTGCATTACCTGTGCGCGTGGCAGTTGTTTTCAACCCCGCGTTGCTCTGGTGATGAGTAACAAGTACGTGCGAGGACGTAGATTATACTTCTATCTAACCAGAATATACTTCGATTTTCATGCTAAGCGCGAAAAGCAAGTAGTCATTTTGTACTAGGTAGTCTTTCACTTTGCTTTAACTGCGAGAGCAACAAAGAGCATTTAGAGTACATGGGTACTCGAACATCAAAGGAGGTCTTGCGCCTATGTCCTTCCCAAGTTATCCTCACGAGCTGCTGAGTAGAGGTACTTTGTCAAGAACCCACCAGGTGCCGGTATTCAAAATAGCAAGGCCAACAATACTTTTACATAATCGCATAGGCAAAGTTGCACTTTGTGCATAACATAAGGTAGAATTAGACATCTACGAAGTATTATAGCAAGGCCTTATTTGTGTGTAAACACCTATGCCTACCTATTAGGTAAGAAGCACGAGATATTGGTAGGAGCTTTCTACTGATTTTACGCATGCGATACTTATTTTTCTTCATTGATTACTTGAATACGGTAGACTTTTTATCTCGCCTTGTGAGCGCCTTTTTGTTTTATTCTTTTGTCCTATTTGCCCGCATAATTTCATTCTCCGGGCGGCTTATCACTGCACTTGTTACGTCCTAAGCCATCTTAACTCTCCATTTACAAGTTGACAGAATTGCGGAATTTAGCACCCGGGTAGATAGCAAGGTCACCGAGTTCCTCCTCAATTCGCAGGATCTGGTTGAGCTTGGCCAGGCGTTCAGATCGGGCGGGAGCACCCGTCTTGATCTCACCAGCACGAATACCAACGGCAATGTCAGCAATCGTAACGTCCTCAGTCTCGCCAGATCGGTGAGAGACCATGACACCCCAACCAGCGGCATACGAATCCTTGGCAGCCTGAATGGACTCAGTCAACGTGCCGATCTGGTTAACCTTGAGGAGGAGCGCATTGCAAGCCTTCAGCTCAATAGCCTTCTTAATGCGCAGGGGGTTTGTGACTGTCAGATCATCGCCAACAATCTGGATGTCCTGGGTCTTGTAGAAGTAGCTCCAAGCCTCCCAGTCATCCTCAGCAAAGGGATCCTCAATGCTGACAATGGGGTACTTCTTGCAAAGGTCGGAGTACAGAGCGGCGAGCTCTTCGTAAGTGATCCACTTAGTAGGGTCGCTGTCGGGATTCTTGAAATCGAGATCATACTTCTTCTCTTCCTCCTTGTAGAACTCACTGGAGGCAACGTCCATGGCGATGTTTATCTTGCCAGTGTAGCCCGCCTGCTCGATAGCGTCGGTAATGAGCTCAAGGGCCTCCTCGGCGGTCTGGATATCAGGAGCAACGCCACCCTCGTCACCGACATTGCCAGCAGACTGGCCGTACTTCTTCTTGGCCAAGGTCTTCAGCTTCTGGTAAACCTCGGCTCCCTGGCGAAGAGCTTCAGAAAAGCTAGGCGCATCCCTGCTATCCATTAGAAATGTCAACTGAAAGGCGATGTATGGAAGTTGCTTACGAGGGGACAATCATGAACTCCTGGAAAGCGAGACGACCTCCAGCGTGAGAACTAGCTAGGTCAGACATTGATCATTAATCCTAAGATAGAGTGAAGGGCTTACCCGCCGTTGAGGACGTTCATAAAAGGAACGGGAAGAACGTAAGGTTTCTTAGTTCCAGCAAGATCGGAGATGTGGGCATACAGAGGGACTCCCTATTCTGAGTTAGTCTCTGTTCGTCAAGCAAAAACGAATGATCGAAATTTCTTTTTACCTTCTCCGCAGCGCCAGCCTTGGCAACAGCCAAACTGACACCAAGAATGGCATTTGCACCCAACTTTCCCTTGTTGGGAGTGCCATCAAGGCTGTTCAAAAACTCGTCGACCTTGGATTGATCCTTGACGTCGAGGTTCTCCTTAATCAGAGCGGGACCAATGATGGTGTTGACGTTCTCGACGGCCTTGGTGACACCCTTACCACCCCACTTGGATTTGTCACCATCTCGAAGTTCAACAGCCTCGTGCTGACCTATGTTTCCAGTTACTTCCTGAATCTATGTGGCAGAGTGGAATCGAGAGACGAACCGGTAGAGGCGCCGGACGGGACGATGGCGCGGTGAAGCCCGGTGTCCGTGACAAGGTCAACTTCCACCGTGGGGTTGCCGCGGGAGTCGTAAACAGAGCGAGCGTGTACCTTTGTGATGGCCATCCTGATAGCGTAGACTTCTTGTCTGCAAGGGACAACTATTGTGTTAGCCACAGAAAATCTTGATGGAGTTGACGAGGTGGTTGCCCCTGAAGATTTCCAGAGTAGGGGTTGAGGAGTGGCATCGTATTTTGCACAGCTCTGAGCCACACTCAATGCAAGATCGATTTGTCCTAATAAAGCAGACAAACGGTGCTAGAATATGCCTCAATGACCATTGATCATGCTCTTCTAGCTACATCCTGCATTCCATGGTGGGGTAATAAAAAAGGATGAAGCAGCAAGGCTGGCACGGCCAAGGCAGTAGAGAAGAGATTCCCGCTTAAAAGATAAAGACCTCATACCTGTTTATTTTGGAGATAGAATCGAGTTTTGGAAGCTCTTCCTGCGAGACAGATTGAGTCGAGAACGTATAGAAAGGAAAGAAAAGGAACAGGTGTTGGATTGTTGAGTGCTCACGTAGAAAATGGAGGGGTGAGAAGGTGGGGCATATCACAAGTTGCCTGTTTCCTAGGTGCCTTACCTTACTAGATAAGTTACCTAAGAGCTTTCAGGGTAGGAGCTGGGTGCTCGACGAAGTAAGGCTAGTAACAATTAGGCCGCTACTTACGTTAAACGGCAGACAGAGAGAAATCGGATGTACTTCGTATAACGCTAGTAGTATATCTCCGACATCTATAAAAAAAAAAAAACGCTGTTCCTATTTTCCGCTTGGCCTCTTTCGGGCAGCATGTAGTCATCCCTCTTTCTAATTCTTCACATTTTCCTCACACTTATCATTCTTGACATGGATGTGTCACATCCTTACGCCGCCGATGTCGCCTCTGCGGTATTTCAGAACCTGCAAGACCAGCACAAATGGACATCATTAGAGATCATTAGCATACCAGGTCTGCGGCGACCAATGATTCGAGGTCTCCCGCCACGCCTTCTCTATCTCCACCCAGACGACCAGATTGCAGCGCTTGCATACGAAAAGTCAACTGGGACAAGGGTCCAGCGTGAACCCGAGCTTGAATGGGTGCTAGCAGTTCACCTTTCTGAGAAGTGGACGCTTGCCAACTTTGCCGCAGTTTTCGACTCTCTCGCTCTTCCAGAGACTTGCAAACAGACTAAGCGAATCGTGCTGGCCGCCCTGCATAATGATTCTACCGTTGTATACTATATAATACAAGAAGGAATGATTAAGCCTCGCCAGAATTAGAAAACGGAGGACAGCCTGTCTTCTACACTTCTTATACTCGGGAATAGGTCTATACTTCGGGATTGTGTTTTTATTCTTATAAGCTCGTCTGGCGTTGCGGAGTGAGCGGTTCGATACGATGTCACAGGACTTGGAAACTAAAGATACCTCATGCTCATAGTCATACAGAAGGACTTGACCAACTCATTTCCTTATTCGCCCGCTTGTACTACATGTTATATTTTCCCCTCTACCCTCTGATCGTATCCGTCGTATTGAGGCGCATGACATTTGAAAATTATGCAGAACTTTCCAATCTATTGACAAGCAAACAAACTCGTCAAGAAGACATAAATCATTAAATTACCCCACCTAAACGCCAAGCCCATCGCATTTATACAACAAATTTTAGAAACGCTCCTTCATTCTAGCAGCAACGGTTCTTAGGTTGCCGTAAACCTTGCCCGGCGGTTTTCCCAGAATCAAGCTAACAACGGATTCCCGAGCCATGTGAATGTTCTTGAATCCGCCCAGAATATGGATTTTCGAATCGGCCAGCACAATCCGGGTCCGGCTGGCGTTCTCAATCGCGAACTTGGTCTTTCCCTGGTGACCAGCGATCCGGCCTATGGCGCGGCTTTGGCTGTCTCCATGGACGGTCTTGACATCCTTGATTTCAAAGGTCTCGATATAAAGATCATCTAATCGAAGGAGAGCAATCGCATCATCGACGTCAAACCCTAGAGTAAAGGCTTTGACAAAATCTTCGCCCTTTTGCAGCGCGCCTGAATCAGAAGTGAATCTGGACGTCCTCAACTCCACCGTTTTGCGCTTGATGTTCATACGGCACTGCAGTTTCAGATGCTCCACAAGCGGAGGATAAATAGAAGGCCATGCTTGCTTCAAGGGCGTCATTCGATGAGGTGGTATAGGGATTTTTCGCGTTTCGATCCTTGCCATGGGGTCCTATGCGAATATCAGCAGAGAAGTTTGTTATGGCCCGAAAGGCATTTGCTTCAGCGTACCAGATCTTTAGATGGGGCGAAGCGAGGTCGTCCTTCTTCATCAATTGCCATATCATCGTCCGCATCTTCAGGTACAGGCACCATCACTTCCGCGTCGGCTGACGGGAGGACCGGTGCATCTAGGAGAAACTCTTGAACATTGTCTGTATACAAGTCAGTTGTGCTAGAGTTGTTCAAAACCATCGTTAAGCGTTACCTTGAGTTGGAGTTGGTACATCTGCGACAAGCGGGGTGTATTCCGCCTTCTTCAAGGCCGTGGGTGCGGGCATGATGCTGTGGCACGAGGGACGAAAAAGAAGTCAAGGAAGCAGCAGTCCTCACGAGATTCTATATTTTTCTTTGTGTCTCCGATGCAGTATGCTTCTCCGTCGTTGATATGGGCGTGGAAAAGGGAGCAGAAAAGGAATTGCAACGCAGTATTCATAGACAAGCCACAAGCTCGTTTCCACCTTGGCGATCAAAAATTTGTGGATGGTTATCCAACCCTATCGATTGGTCAGTTGTGGCCCACAGCGCCAAAACGTAGTGGCGCGTCATGCAATTACTTTTGCGTTGCCGACCCAGTTGATCCAACCACAAGGTATTGGGGGTGATATTGATTCCCACGTCGATTCTAAATCGAAGACATTGTTCAGACTAATCTTTTGGCGCCAGCCTCCAGCCTGTCGGTCGCCATGAACTTTAAGAATGTCTAAGGGCATCTCGTCATGGGTGATTGTACGCCGCCATCTCACATGCCGCCATTCAGCCCCTCCAACACCTTTGAGAGCTCCACATGCCTTTCCTCAGTCAAGTCGATCAACTGCAATTTCACCAATCTATCCAGAGATAGCTCAGTCTCAGTACTCACAGATCAACCCAATCTTAAGGGCTGCATATCGAAAGGATGGCCACCCGCCGGTGTCAATCGGACTAGGAATTCGGCAGCCACTCCTGCTTGGTAGCCGTTGTCGAGCTACTCCATTGACCATCCCAGCACACCATCGGGCACTTCCCAATGTCCTTCAAAATGTCTCAAGATGGACGATTCAAAGTAGTTGGTATAGTAGCAAGCGCATAAATAGTGGCAATGAGCGTCTGAAACAATCGGCTGAAAGCCAACTCGATGGCCGCGAATCTGCGACAGCTCGCCACAACCAAGGGCCTGAGGCCTTATCCAAAAGTGGTATTGAAACGAGCAAGGATGAACCTAAAGGCTCGGAACAAGAATCGATAGCAACGTCTATGTCTAAGTATCTAGGCTTGCCCGCAATGCCTCATCGTCCTACCAAAGAGGAATTGTTAGCAGCCGCGAACGGATTTTGGGAGAGACTCAAAGTAAGATTCAAATGGGTTTCTATCAGAAGTATGCGGCCGTGGAACATAGATGAGTGGGGTGCTTTCGTTTCTTGGTTTATGCTGGGTCACATTGTCTGGATTCTCGTGGGCACGACAACCTTTTTCTCCATCCTCATCTTCTCTATCAACACTGTTTTTGCCCAAGGTATGTCAGCACATGTCCCGCCGTACTGTTTCTTCCCAATAGTCTAATCCAATATTAGAAACATTGGCACAGTGGGTTGGTGATTATTTAACTCAATCAGCTGGTGTCACTGTTGTCTTCGAATCGGCCATAGTTCCCAAATGGAAGAACGGAGTCATAGCATTCCGCAATGTATTCATCTCACGAAGACCGGGGCAGGTTGAATCCTCTGTCAGCAAAGGTTCTTCTGATGCTGCTGCTGTTGCTGCTGCAGGACGTCAGGTCCAGCATCACGTTTCTGATGCAGAAGACGATGGCAATTATACTCAATTTGACGTAACGATCGCCAATGTTAACGTTACTCTTTCATTTCTTAACTGGTGGAACGGCAAGGGCCTTCTCAAGGATGTGGAGGTAAATGGCGTTAGAGGAGTTGTCGACCGTACTTCTGTCCGCTGGCCAGACGAGAAGATTGATCCGCTTTCTTATCGCCATCAACATCAACCAGGCGACTTCGAAATTGAATCCTTCAAGTTGGAAGATCTTTTGCTCACTATTCGTCAGCCGGATGGATTTCGCCCCTTTTCGGTCAGCATATACTCTTGCGAATTGCCACGATTGCGGAAACAATGGCTTTTCTATGATTTTTTATCTGCCAACCATATGTCAGGTTCTTTTGACGGCTCTCTCTTCACTATTCATCCTCGGCAGGTACATGGTACAGTGTCAAGTCGATATCAAGGGGTTATGATGGGCCTGGAAGAATCTAAGTCGTGGAAGAAGTTTAATAGGCTGCGCATCGACGGCCTGAAGATTGACCATCTAAACCGTGGCGTGGAAGGGCCCTTTGGATGGATCTATGAAGGCAATGTCGATATTGTTGCTGACGTTATGTTTCCGGCTGATACCGATGACAGCATCACTAAAGTCGTCACCGACTTTTATGACCAGCTAGAAGATACAGTCATGTCGAATCGATATCGCTTTCTGCCGAGAGCGCCTACACCTGAGAATCTTCTAGAGAGCGAACGCGCAGAAAATGAACGCAAGGCTCGAAGACTGGCGAATGAATCAGAAGAAGACAGACGCCTTGTTATC
Organism: Trichoderma orchidacearum; assembly: GCA_023653515.1. Classification (NCBI taxonomy): domain Eukaryota; kingdom Fungi; phylum Ascomycota; class Sordariomycetes; order Hypocreales; family Hypocreaceae; genus Trichoderma; species Trichoderma orchidacearum. Next base: position 96,415 of record JAAOZV010000011.1, read on the forward strand.
ATGGACTTGCGTATCCATCTCAATGATGTCAAGGCCGCCGTACCCTTATTTACTCGGGACCTATCTTATGTGAACCAAGCGCTAGTTCGCCCTATCGTGGCTTACATCAACGCCAAAAAGACTTATATTCCGATCTCCAGCCGCATTGCCAAGCCCTTAAGCGATTTTGATGGAAGCTGGACGTTCTTTGATTGCGGGCTATTGGATGATGCATCTGCAGCAACGTACGAAGCTTTCGCAAAAGATGTCGAAGATCAGCAAAGCCGCGTAAGGCGGTTTCGGAAAGTCGGATTCTGGACGTTATCACTGGCCATTCATGCATTATTCATGGGCATGGCTGGTAATGTGGTATGATTGAAAGGGAAACAAAGTATGCTTTATCAGCTCCATGGCTGTCTGTCAACAGTGGAAAAGGGGGCGGGTTCTGTAGAATTGATGTATATTACAATCATGACTGGACAGGCGGTATATGACGGAGGTTTTATGACGGCGTTGTTTCATGGGGGCAGTCACGGCGATTCTTGCAGCCGGATTAACGGATCTTTACGAATGCTTATAGCTTCCCAAGGGGCTATCTCTAACCGATACCCTAGCCTCTTTACTGGCGGAAGTAGTACAATACAACATAACACTAGTCTTATCAAAGTATTAGTAGATAGATGTATGAGGAAGAGAAAAAAAGAAAAAGAAATTTCTATCCTTTATCCTAGCCTTGGCTTTTGTAGTATCCCTGGGAAGTCGCTTGAAGATTTAGCATGTATGGCAAGGGCAAAATCTGACAAATTGATACAGCATTATATCCATTCCCCCTCAATATGCCATTCAACTTCCACTGCCCTTCCATAGACATGTGAACTTCGTCCAAGCTTAGTGCTCATATCAAGATTCCCTCTACTTACACCTGTACCGATATGATGCTTCAGCACCAAGTCCGTCGATGAACTTAACAATATCTGAACATGCTAAACTTTAATCCAGGACCTCAGAAGCAGTCGCATCTCTATATCTAGATGAGGATGATCGCGCGCTAGGAATGCCGAGATACAGTTGTTTCTGGTGGCCCTAATTAGCCGTTTCCTTTTTCCAAAAGTATCATCTATATATACTTCTTCACATAAAGTCGTCGCTGATAATGTATGGTTAGCCTGATCGTTCCAAGTACGAAGAGATACGGCGAGATGAAGCAAGGAGCTGTTTGTGAACTTACTCTCCGAATGCATCGTCATCATAAGCTGACACATCAGCAGTGTTAGCACGGCCAGTGACAAGCGAGGTTTTTGTCTTGGCCGCCTTGGTCTTCTTCTTATCCCCGGCCTTCTCTTCTTTCAGCTTTTCGTTACTTGCTCGGGTGAGAGCACTTGCGATCTTCTTGATCTGGTCACTAGACAGATCCTTGGCAAGATCCTTGGCGAATTCTTCAAGGAAGAGGCCATAGTGTGCTTTCTTGTTGTTTGCAGTAATAAGGGGTGTGAGGACGCTGCGTAATTTCTCAAACTGCAGCTTAGTTTGAGGATTGAATAATGGAACGGCGGCAAGGTTCACTAGGTTTGTAGGGTTATTAGGATCGGCGATCATGGTGCTAGAAGGATTGGCCTTCCGTCCGTCGCTGATGCCAATAGTACCGAAAAGGTCCTCAGCATGTTTGAGGTCGGCTTCTTGCTCGGTACGACGAAGTCGCTCACGGCGGGCAGCCTCGGTCTCTTCCTCGGTCTCCTCCTCTGCCTCAGCTTGGAGACGAGCCCGTTCGGCTTGATGATCGGCGATCCGCTGAGATTTAGGCTTCTTGTTAGCGGCAGCGGCAGCGGCAGCCTTTTCCTTGGCTTCGGCGGCCTTGCGCGCCTTTTCACGCTCTGCCTCGGAGTCCTCAGCAGCATCCCAAGAGTCTAACACCTGTTTTACAAATGTTGATCAGCAGCTGATTCAAGTGAACCACTGCCAAAGCGTAGTGTTGCCATGACTGATACTCACATCGCCATCGTCTTCCTCATCGTCAAATTGACGTCGGCGAGCCGTGGTAACCGGGGGAGAATCGGGAGCAGAGTCGCCACCTTCACTCTCTTCATCGTCTAAGTTGGATGGACGTTAGCAAGAGAAGGCTAGGACTTTCTTCGCATCGGCGCATCGCAGGTTGCCAAACTCGCCAGCATTGGCGGCAAACTTGCACACGACGCATCCGTAACTCACCCCACTTCTTCGGAGGCATGTTGTCGAGACTTCAGTCGATTGAAACTGTGCGCGAAACAATCTACCGTAATAATATCTTTGTGGCAGATGCGCCTTGACTGCGGCCGAGGCTGAGTCGAGTCCTGTATGGATCGGAGCAGGTCTGAGGCGAACGAGATGAATCGTGTGCTAATAAGGCCTTAAAAGGTGGTGGGTATGTATAATTTTATGGCGGGGTTTTTGTGAGAGGGGCAAAAACTTTCAATGAGAATGTTTGCAGCCTGGCAGCCGGCGCTAGCGCTTAAGAAGGCATTGATAAGGCATATCCTACGGAAACTTTAGCGACCCTCTGGTATCTCCAGGGCGGTATGAAGCGTCCTGTAGAAGAACCCAAAAAAAAAAATTAAAAAAAATTCCCACTGCATCTAGCAAAGTCCATCGTCCGATTCCTCATGACGTAATCGAAGATATAACCCGCTTTCTCTAGAGCCAATATCAGATCATACGGCTTTTGCGCCTCCTCGAAAGGGGCCTGGCAGGTTGAGGACTTTGATGGTATATAAATCGACAACTCAAGACTTCATGTCCCACAATATCTAGGCTACTACTAATCATATGTGACTAGACAAGATCTGTAATTTGGTATCTAAGGAAGACGTCCGACTTCAGCGACGAGAACGGTCGCACTACTACCGTAGTAATCAATGCACAAAGTAAAACGACCACATGATACCTAGTAGCGGTACATGTACTGTTTGGATTACACAAAGCAGAGCAGAACTTACCCTCATATTGGATGCGAGGTGATGCGGAAGGCCGGCGGAACGATCTACCGTGAAAGAAAACCACAGCAAGCCCCCCACCGGTGGCCCGTAAGCCTACATTCCTCTTTGTTGTAGTGGGGAAAGTGCCGTGTAGTTAACTTCTTGCTGGGACCAAAAATTGAGTCACAGGGACTAAACCCCAAAAAACTCACACCTCCCATGAAGGTTCGCCAGGCTTTCTTAAGTCGAAAGAGTCATCATATATTGAACCTGCCGTCACTGGGGATCGCGGATAAATCTTCTCTTCTGACATTGCCTGCGTCATACAGACATTGCACCGTCTTGTGTCGTCCAAAACATTCCATCTCGGGTGTCCAACAGGCAAGCAACAGGACTCTCTCGTGGAAGATTCCCTGCACTGCATCTACACGGGCCTGTATAGGAGGCATAACAAACATGGCTCAGTCGACTGGAATTAGCCAGCTCACGGCGTTGGTAAACGGCTTGACGCTTGACTCCATCACCGAGAGGTATCCCCAGGCTCATCCTGAGATTAACCCTCTCGACCTCTACAGGGCCCACCTCAGCAATGTCTTAGCAGAGATATCTGGGGTGGATACACAGATTATCTATCCTGCCATCAACTGGACAACTGGTCTTGATAAGGGCGACTTTGTTCTAGCCGTGCCTGCTTTGAGGATCAAGGGTGAAAAGCCAGACGTCTTGGCTAACAAATGGGCTGAAGAGGTACATGCCATACTGTGTTGTTGCATCCCTTGGAGCTAACATCAGTCTTTCGTTAGTTCCCCAAGGATGATCCTCTATTTGATAAACCTACGACAAGCGGTCCATTTTTGTCATTCTTCCTCAGAGGAAGCCCGCTCGCCAAGTCGCTTATCCCCATGATTCGGAAACTTGGTGAGGAGTATGGTACGTTTTTTTTTTTTTTTTTTTTTTTTTTTTTTTTTTTTTTCCAAATGTCGAGGTGCATTACCAGGAGCTTATTTTTTGCGTGTCTAGGCCGTAACCGATTCAATGGGTTGAGAGACCCTAAAGACCCAAGCCAGGGTCGAAAGCGCATGGTAATCACAGAACTCCTGGCGTTTTATTACGCGGCTGCTGATCCGTCTTTCAGGTTGTTGAGTTCAGTTCTCCAAACGTCGCCAAGCCATTTCATGCTGGACATCTCCGATCAACTATTATTGGCAGTTTTCTGGCCAATCTCTATGAAGGCGCTGGTTGGGAAGTGGTGAGAATCAACTGTGAGTGACCCCGTGTCTATTTGTTTTATTTATACCTGAAGGTGCTGTAGAGGTTATTCAACCTCCAAGTATTTGAAAGGGCATCTCATTATCTTGAAAAAATCCTTTTCAACGCAATTTCTTTGATGTAAATGGGTTAAAATACTTGTTCTTTCTACTTAAAAAGAAGAAGAACCATACCTGTCCGCTGGTTGAGCTGAGAGCTAACTTTGATCAAGATTTGGGTGACTGGGGCAAACAATACGGTCTACTGGCCTTGGCGTATGAAAAATACGGAGATGAGGAAGCCTTGAAGAAGGACCCTATCGATCACCTCTTCAAACTTTACGTCAAGATCAATGCTGAAATGACCGCCGAGAAGGAGTCTATTGAAATACAGAAAAAGGAGGGTAAAGATGTCAGCGAACTTGAAGCCAACAGTCTTGATGAGCAAGCCCGTAGATACTTCAAGCGCATGGTGAGTAGAAGCAATAACTTTTCATTCTTTCATCTATTGGTTAAGGTACTAATGCTTTTTTCTCTCAGACCGATAGGGATGAAGAGGTGCTCAAGCAGTGGCAGATCTTTAGGGATCTAAGCATTGCTCGTTACAAGGGTGAGAAGCGCCACCGCTGCGCGGACACGCTTGCTATATCCCCCCCTCGCGTGGCATGTTAAAGCTTACACGAATCATAGAGACTTATGCCCGACTCAACATCACCTTCGACAAGTACAGCGGTAAGACAGCTTCCTCTCCTTGATCGTTTCTTTATTTATTTGCTTTTGCTCTGCACAGGAAAGAAGCTGATCGCTTGGTAGGCGAGAGTCAAGTCTCGGAAGAGTCTATGGCAAAGATAGCCGCTGAAATGGAACAGAAGGGCATCTCTAGGGTTGATAACGGCGCTGTGCTCGTTGATTTTACCAAATTACTCCCAGGTAAAGAAGGGAAGAGGCTCGGCGTAACTGTCATCCGGTGAGTATACACCATGTTTGCTTATCTTCCTTCTGGTTTCTCTCTCTAAAGCATACCCTAATGTGTCAAAAACGATTAGAAAGAAAGACGGCACCGCCTTATACCTAACTCGTGATATTTGCGAGCTACTGCACCGAGTAAGTTTCAACGGAGTTGCAACACATATCTAGCTAGTCCTATCGCACGTGTCGTTTGGAGCATATGGCCCTTGGCGGAATTGCTACTAACATTTTGCTAGTACGAAACTTACAAATTCGATCACATGATTTATGTTGTAGCAAGTGCACAAGATCTCCATCTGAAACAGCTATTCGAGATCATCCGATTACTTGGCTACGAAGACATCGCAAAACGATGCCAACACATAAACTTTGGCCTCGTTCTGGGCATGAGCACCAGGAAGGGGACCGTTAAGTTGTCAGTAATGCCTTTGATCCTTCTTGGATTCTTTGAAGGCCGAATGAGCTAACGAAAGCATCAGTTTGGATGACATCTTGAGAGACTGCGCAGATCACATGCATGAGACCATGAAAAAGAACCAGGATAAATACGCTCAAGTCGAGAACCCAGAAGCCACTGCTGATATCCTGGGTATCAGCAGCGTCATGGTTCAGGACATGAGTGGAAAGAGGTGAGAGACTGCTTGTCGTTCATTCAATAAACTTCCCTGACAAAGTGAAACTGTAGAATCAACAATTACACTTTCAATATGGATGCCATGACATCTTTTGAAGGTGACACAGGCCCCTATTTGCAGTACGCCCATTCTAGGCTGTGCTCCATCAAACGGCGGGCGAACTTGACAGAAGAAGAATTGGCGAGCGCAGACCTGTCACTACTGAAAGAGCAGCATGCCATCAACGTCGTGCGGATGCTTTCTCAATGGCCTGACACTGTTCAGAACACTCTGAAGACTCAGGAGCCCACGACTGTGCTTACATATCTTTTCAAGATGACCCACGCGGTGAGCAGCAGTTACGATCACCTGCAGGTGGTAGGCAGTGAGAAGGAGCTGATGAAGGCTCGAATGGCGCTATACGACGCTGCGCGAATCGTTTTGGCCAATGGAATGAAGCTGCTTGGCTTAAAACCGCTAGAAAGGTATACCGGAAACATCCCCCCCAAAGCCCCTTCTTCTCTCGCATTTCAGCGACGAAGTGTGCTAACTTACTCCTCACAGAATGTGAAGCTGGATACTATCCTTGTCGGATGACACTTTCTGGCCCTATTTGCTGATCTATGCACAATCTCGTACCAACATGCCTTTCTTGGTAGGGAAAGATTCGGAATATAGCATAGAGTCCTCGCACTTGATGAAGTCGAACTTGCCTCAAAAGTCTCACAGAAGTAGAAAGAATAAAGAAATACCACTATTGGATTCGCAATATTTGTAAAATCTACCCGGGGTATATGATATCTCGACTTCAACTTTGCGATCTTCACGAGCTTCTGCGTACATATATATATCTTGTATCAAAGGAGAATTTGTAATCGATATTGGCGCATAGGATGCAGTAGGTTAAAGTACGCAGCAAAAGGCGTGGTAGCGTAGAAGGTTAAGTAGATTCTCCCAGTCATTGAAGTACATGTAGGGATACTTATAATTTCACGTCTTGTGAGTACTCCTCCCATCAGTGGCTACCTACGCGCGCCGGGCGGGTTTCTGGACAGGGCTCCTATAAGGATTTAAAGCCTATGTGAGATTTTATGAGCTAGAAATCTTATACAATGCTTTCTATAGTATTTTCTGCTATTTTATAAGTCACTAGATTTTTTAGTAAAAAAGCTGTTATATTAGAAATCAGTCCTTCCCCTGATAGCTAAAAGGCTTGGAAAGAGGTCTCGCTAGAAAATATTTTCGCCTAGAAAAAGCAATCCAGCTAGCTGACAGCTTTTCTGCCAGCTGATAGCTTTTCTAGCCAGCTGACAGCTTTCCAGCCAGCTGACAGCTTTCCTTCCTATTTCCTAGGCTATTGCAGCAAAAAGATACTTCGGCAGCTGGCGACAGCTGGTGGCAGCCGCAATAGCCGATGTACCTTCACCTTCCCGCACAGCTATCCTACTTATAGCAGGATTGCGATAGAACCCTCAATAATCCCTTCCAATGTGATATGCCATAGTGGTTAAACGTGCTATTCCTTCCTTCCTTCCTTCCTTCCTTCCTTCCTTCCTTCCTTCCTTCCCTTTAATCCACAGTTCAATTCCAGCTTGAGGCCTCTGAAAAAAAGAGGCCTAGAAGGAATTGTATTTTTGCCCTATAGGTACCTGTAGCATAGCATAGAACAGCAGGGTACATCGCGACAACCCATGGGTACATTAGGTACCTTTTTTCATGTACCCAAAATGGTTCTAAAAGATGTTATATGCTGACAGATTTTTCAGTGGAAAAAGAGCGCTAAAAACAACAGCTTTTTTTCAATTTAGGGCTTGCAACATGATAAACGCTTACATGTACTTTCCTATGAAAAAATCTTGCTACACCCCTTGCCCAACCTCTGTCCAGAAACACCCCCGGCGCGCGTAGGTAGCTAGCTTGAGCTGCGATAGGCACGATCAGCAGGATTTGCTCCGTAGGTAGTAGCCTACCACCGAATTTTATGTCGTCGACACCCTAATTAATCGCTCAATCTCGCTCATGAACAGGGAGACGTCTAAATAAGTACCTACCTACCTATAAACTCTAGTGATGTACATGTACCAAGAGAAGTGATAGCACATAAGGAAGGCTTGGGAATAGACCAATGAGGCAATCACGATTGCTAAGAGGTTGTACCTTATGTAACGCTAGAACGCAGCTCCGCATGCCATTAACGAGTACGGAGTAGCTTGTGGAGAAACTTGTTGCCCTGCTACTTAGGGGAAGCCCGAAATGTCAAGTGCAAGCACACGAAGGTCCAATCCTTGCATGTGGTGTTCCGTTCTTCTAGAGAAAAATTAACAACGCACGAGGCAACAGGATGAAGAAGACGCCGGAGACTGCCGGGCAGATACGAATACAGCTGGATAGGAAATACAGACAGCGTCATGATTCATTTTCCGGCAGCCGTCCCGAGAGCAACAGGAAAACCAGGAATCGAAAACGGACCGGAGAGCGTTTGAATCATAGGGATGGAGCATGAGCGGGTTTTCTCCGTAAGATTCCGATCCGTCCGTGCCTGAAACTTCCAGCTCCGTCGTTACGGCACTGTATTACCCTTTGCAGACGATGCCGCACCGCACTCCCACTGCAGAAAAGTGAGAGGTCGCTTAAAGGATGCAAAGCCTTGCCTGACGGATGACCAGGCCCCCAGAAGAAAAAAAAATTTCCTTGGCTTTCGTTATACGCGCCATGTGGCCGTTCGATATACGGAGAGCCCGCTTATCCGGGCGTGGATTAGCAGCACAGCGCGGCAGCGGGTAATTGTGATGCGGCAAACTCAGGAATACCGAGAGCGAGGGGGTAATCCGAGTGCTGGTCTCGCTTTGCCTTTCTCTTGGATATCAAAGTATTGGGACCCTTTTTTTTTATTTTTTTTTTTTTCCCAAAATGTATATATATATGTGAATCGTCAAATACCCTCAGGGTCGGAAACGGTCTGCTGGGCCATTTCATCCACATCAACATCAGTCCTCGTGACAAAACACCTGAAGATTGTACCATTCTCTTTGCAACTGGACTTTCATACGTCCATCACTGCTTCAATCTCACACCCCCGCCATGACCTACTCTAAAGTGAACGGTTCTAGATGCGCCGTGAAACTTGCAACGGTTGCGGTCAACAGCCAAATAAAGCACAGACTCGCCGCACACTCGGCATTGGATCGAAGGCTGGGTAGCATAGGCCGGACCACATCCCCTTACCATCTCTGCGGCCAAACAGCCCGAGCGTTCTCGACGACGCCGGTCTCTCAGTTGAGAGACTTCTTCCCCGCCAAAGACACCCCCCACATCAAGACGACACCGCCGGCATGGCCTCACCCCGGCTTCACCCTGGAGGAGCTCAGGATGGTGACGCCCTCCCACCGCCAGCCCCGGGGATTCGGCGACTGGGCCGCTTGGAAGATCGTGCGGTTCGCGAGGTATTGGATGGACAAGGCTACCGGCATGGACAGGGAGCAGCAAGTCGATAAAAAGAATCCAACAACAGCCATCAAGGCTGAGAAGCCGCTGACGGAAGCTCAATGGGTAGGATGACATGAAATTGATGCCTCATTGCTGGACGACCTAGCTGACTTGCATAATCGCGTGTAGCTTATTCGCTTTGTTTTTCTCGAGAGCATCGCTGGTGTTCCCGGAATGGTGGGCGGCATGCTCCGCCACCTCAACAGTCTTCGGCGCATGAAGCGTGATAACGGTTGGATCGAGACGCTTTTGGAAGAAAGCTACAACGAGCGGATGCATCTGTTGACGTTTATGACCATGTGCGAACCGGGGCCCTTCATGAAGCTCATGATCATTGGTGCCCAAGGCGTCTTCTTCAACAGTCTCTTCATCGCCTATCTCCTCCATCCCAAGATCGTCCACCGGTTCGTCGGCTACTTGGAGGAAGAAGCAGTCCACACCTATACCAGGGCCATTCACGAGATTGAAGAGGGCCACTTGCCCAAGTGGAGCGATCCCAAATTTCGAATCCCCGATATTGCTGTCCAGGTGAGTTTTAGAACAAGACAAGAGAAAAGCGAGTTCGCCTGAAGCAAGAGCATGTTTGACTGATGATTGACTGCGCAGTACTGGAGAATGCCCGAAACCCACCGTACTATGAAAGACTTGATCATGTACATTAGGGCAGACGAAGCCAGCCACAGGGGTGTCAATCACACTCTGGGCAATCTCAACCAGAAAGAAGATCCGAACCCTTTTGTCAGCACGTTCAAGGACCGGGAGGTTCCCAAGCCCGCACTCAAGCCTGAAGGCTATGAGCGTGCCGATGTGATTTGATTAAAAGGTGCCTTCCGGGTTCGGATGCTGTCGACTTGTGGCCCCCTTGCCTAACCACGGAGATGTTTGCATAAAAGATGGCGCATTTTGGTTGTTCGTTCCTTTCTTTTCTTTAGGTATTCGTCATAAACTAAAACACTTGCATTAGTTGGACGGAGTTTGGCTTGGGATTGGCATGGTAGATTCCCTCTCGACTCTCATATAAATATCATTGGCGCATGAAAATTTTTTATATCAATTCTAGAAAAGGAAGAAAAGGGAGAGAGGAGTGGTGTGAGTTACAAGCACAAAAGATCGTTTATGGACAGTGTACAGCACATGTGACGTCGACCCTGCCCAGGGTCCACGGGCAAATTATATGTCGTTGAGAAGGCAGAGAGAGCTCGTACTTGATAGGCCACGGCATAGACGAACATCCCAACTCCGGCCCGGTAGGAAGCGAACACTATGGTAGGAAGCGAATACTATCACATTGAGTCTTGCACGAGAAGCTGTTAGGATGGATGACCTTCTGAACGTCCATCGACAATTGAATTGAACCCTCTCACATGTCCAAGCCAGTTCTCTCACGCTCTGCTCAAAGGGTGACTTGAAAATTATGCCAATTCGCAAGCACATTTTTATCAACTGCGACCAATACCGAATAATGAAGCGATAGGAGTAGATTACCTACTAAGGTACTAACCGGAAGGTATATACTTCGTAACGGATACTTGGTCTCTGGAATTGTACGTACCTACTTAAGATGAAGTGGGAAATGGAGGAAAATAACCAAAATACGTTGATGTACCAAAGGTAGTAATATCAACACTCAGTGGTACTTTCTCCGTACATGCCGTTTTCTTAGAGACATTTTCCGTACCTCGATGTACTATTTTAATGTTTGGGAATTTAGGTGCGTTATTTGGTACGTTTTTACTCAAATCGGGAAACTTCTATGGAGAATATACGAAGTACAAGTTGCCGTATACTGCCCCATTGTGTCTTGGGAGCAAGTCGAACCCGCTGGCTGGCGCTATAATTGCCGCTCGAAAACAAAAAGTGCCACTTCGGCCCCCCTTACTTCGGCCGATTCCCGAACTTGGATAGCAGGCAGGGAGAAAGCAAGGGGGGGAAATACGTACATGTAGGCGGCGAAGGGAGGAGGGGAGAAAAATGCCTTGCGGAGAGCCTTGTGATTTTAAACTGAGCACTTTAAGGGTCCCTGTCTTGTTGTTAACCAATTAAAAATTGGGATCTGAGTTGACGTCGTTCGGGCGGGACTGCTATTAAGGGCTGATAGCCGATTGGCTTCCGGTAGCCGTTGCTGCTACAAACTACGCTACAATAGGCGTAGCTTAGCCGCATCACAACAGGGACTATGCTACATATAGCAATAAAGCTGATCTGAAGCGAAAATCACTTTTCCTCGGTAGTACTGTTTGATCATTCTCTGGATTTGATGGCAGTATGGTACGGTAGTTAACGCTGTTATGGATTGTGTCTCTATAATTTTTTGAGAACAAGGGTCTTGGCAGATTCAGACATACTCCGCAATGCTTCATTTAGATAGAACTTGAGATGATATCGAAGCGACTATTCTAGTCTGTGAACAATACGTCACTGCATTGTGGCTGTGATGGCAAGGATCACTCTCGGCGGTACGACACACCGAATTTTAAAAGGGCCTTATTGAAAATCCATTCTCGTGTTGTCTATGAGGGACGCTCGTTTCGAGCCAATGTTTCAAAAGCCTATTCCGATATATTGCCTGGCAGATGATGCTATTTCGGGAAAGCAGTTGTTGCTTTCATAGCCCCCCCCCCCCCTTTTTTCCCCGTTCTGTTTGATATTGCAACGTTGGGACGCTCGCGTGCAGAATATACGAAGAGTCAATACGTTTTGGGCAAGTTTGCTCCGCAAGTCTAATGTGTAGCCTATATTTAGCGTGGCTAAAAAAGAAAAATAACGCGCGGCTTCAGGTTGAGAGTGGCTGCTGTTACGTAGGCCGCGGGCCGTAGTCAGTCAGTGTCTCGCAAGTGTTCAAGGCCATGTTCCGGCTGTATTTAGAATGCTATTTGCCTGTGACGACACCCTTTGACATCAGAATCCGCCATGATCCTGGCATGGGGCCTAAGGACTTCTTTCATGAAGCTTAACATGGGTCATGGCAGCGGTTCCGGCTTGGAGGGAAATATTCATGACCGCCTGCAAGCTATGTGGGGAAACGACGCATCAGTTCGAACCTCCTCGGAGTTGTCAATATCATCTCCGTGTCTTGGTAATTCAACTACTTTAACAAGTAAAAAAAATCGGTGATGGTGGCTAGAAAACGCCAAGACAGTTTAGAAGGCTCTCCCAATGGATTCTAATAGCTCTCCTGGCCCTGTTAACAAGTGTCTCCGTTGACCATGAATGATCCATCCTTTTTTTTTTTAAACATGAAGCCCAGCACGTGGAGCCCTTCGGCCAAGTTCCTTTGCGTAGCGGATGTACCAGGGGAAAAAAAATTCCCCCAAAAAGCTGTTTTTGGAATCTCCCCACAAGCACCAGCGCACACTATTTAAGCTACTTGGGGAGCCTTTCACTTAAAGGCGAGGGACTCGATGCTTCACTGAGAGTTCAAAATCTACACACTTCGACGTACCAGCTGGTCTGGCTGGTTCTTATTGACATTGAAGGAATATAAAATTGATAATGTCCTTCATTCATCACTTTCGCGGTGAAAATTTGACATATAAATGAATCAGCACACCCCGGATCCTCCAAAAACACCTTGCTAATGCATCTAGAGCAATTGACACAGAGCGCTCCGTAGTACGTGGGTACTAGAGGCGCCAATGGTAGGGTGTCCTTTGAGCTCTTGCGGGGGTCATGTTCTACAAATAAGGTACTTACGTAGGTACCTTATTTATTTTCCAGGTACTATGAGCGATGCTCACGCCGCAGGATACCTTAGCTACTTAGATACCTACGACTACTGAGGCAGTACCTCTCGACTCGTGATTAACCTCGAGGGCTACCAAGCATCTATGTCCCTGAGAGGTACCCCATAGGTCGCCGCATTCTTTTGGCTCTAAGACTGGGATACCGCTTAGAGTGATCCAAGCGATCGTCATTGAGCAAGCCGCGGCTGCTCCCTCTATACGTACTTCGTACCTTTTAGTACTTGCTTCCCGCACAGTCCAAACGCCTTCTCTGCCGCTGCTCATATGATTTTCACGTGGGCAATGACCAGGCGAGCGCAGCTACCTAAGGTACTACTTATGGTAAAAAGGCCCAAAGGTACATGAGCACTACATGTACCCACGACTGCTAACTGTAAACTGCAAAGGCACACTTCACTGCGTGTCTTTTTAGCGGCCAACAGCCGAACAAAGATCTGACCCGGCTGCGACGACCCATCCCGCTTGCATGATAGCCTTTCTGCCTCCTACATCACCGGACTCCAGTCGACCGGACGTCAGCCAACCCGAAGCATCGAGCAGCCAGCTGCGTCGTCAGCAAACCCGGTCAGACGCTGTCGCGCTTTTGTGCGTCGTGTAATTGCGGCCACAAGCTTTCTCTGCTCCAATTTGTCAAGGCTCGTCTTGCACAGCCTCGCGGATCCGCCGTCTTGTCGATGATTTGGCGCCCAACCCGAACGAACCCCGACAGAGAAAGGTCCCCCAGGAAAAAGGGCCCCCCCCTCCTTCATCTTCTCTTTACCCAGGCCCGTACCATTCCCAAACTCTACTGCCAAACGAACATTGCCTCGCCTCGCCAGGACCAGCCCTATCCCCACGGCAAATCCCCCCCCGTACCTGGACACCCGCACCCGCCTTTCGGAGTACGAGGCTTCAGGACGGTCTCTCGCTACCACCACCTCGGCCTGCCTCTGAAACAGTATTTGGACGGTGATTCGCACCTCTACACGCGTCCCGCTGTTGTGATAGGGCCGCGCCCCAGCACCTTGCATCGCTGCCGCCAGTGCACAGCCTCCCCGCCGTAACCTGGAAGGGCTGACTGTGGAATCTGCCTCGCAAGACAAGAGGGGAGACCAGCCCTCGGTCGCCGTCATGGAGCATGAACCCCAGCATGAGAGGTCACCCTCGGCCGGTAGCTTCCAGTCTGCTATAAACCAATCTCACTCACCGGCACGGAGCTCCTTCGCGCCCACAAACGATCAGCCAGCCGCTGGTCTTGGTCTCGGTGTCGGCTTTGATCCGTCGCAGCAGTTGTTACAGCAGCAGCAGCAGCAGCAGCAGCAGCAGCGACAGCCACAGCAGCAAAGACTGCGACAACACCAGGCTTATTCCGCATCTCTACATCCCAACTACGACTCATTCAACGCCAACGGCTTTCTCGGCGCACAAGCCAGCGCTGCCGACCCGGCTACCAGCTTTGATCCCAGCGCAAGCTTCGGTCAGCAGCCGCCGGCCACCGGCCCCGACTCCACCATCGCACTCAACCCCCAGGCGCAGCAGAGTTACCTCTCCCCAGACCTTCACGACGGCGACTTCTCCCTCTTCCCCACGGCTGGCGAGCAAGGTGATCACTACAACGCTCCCCTCTTCGAGCAAGCGCCCCTTGGCGACATCAATGCCATGACCTCCCCCCACTCTCATCAATCTCCAACCCCTCCACGGCTCCTGCAGCCAGACGGCCTTCAGTCGCCTTCGTTCAGCCAGCATCAGTTCTCGTCGCAGGCGCCGACTCATTCGAGGAACGCTTCTCTAGGCCCCGAGGCGGCTCTTCTTCCCAATCAGATCGGTGACTGGACCCAGCCTCAGTTCCAGGGCCATAGACGGACTCCTTCGGAATACTCTGACGTCTCTTCCGTGTCCCCTTCGCCCAACCTCGTCAGCTCTGACACTTTTGATGCCGATCCGTCGGGGCATTCACCTTTGCAGAGGCCTGCGGACGTCAGCCTCTATCAGGAAGTGCTGGGCATCGGGTCTTTCAGTCTAGCAGATCATAGCAGTCCCGGCCACCACGGTCGAAGTCCTTCCCATAGCCCGGCCATTAGCCCTCGCATAATGCCCCAGCAGATGCCGGACGCCATTCAGCCATCTTTCAATCTCATCCCGCCGAATCCTGAATTCGAGGGTGCCTCTGGTTACCCCGACATGCAACAGAATCATGAGACCTTCCCGCCGTTGCAGGGCGGCGTCGGTTCTGATATGCACCAAATGGCACCGCCGGCGATTAATATCGACTTCGCCCCAACCAACGCAAGGCCGACTACTTTCGAGCCACCCAAGTCGCAGATGGATCAAGATTCACTAACCCCGCCAGAGAGAGGTAAGTCGGAACGTTTGTACATGTCCTACTCGAGCGAGAGGAAATAGCATAGCTAACTATGTTAAACCACAGGTCGCCCAAAGTCCCGCCCGAGAGCAGTGACAGATCCTTTCCATCCTGGCAGTGGAATATTACCTCCTACTAACCTGGGGCCATCGTTGGGTGTTGATTTAGCGGCCCGTTCCGACGCGTCTCGATCTCTATCCCCTCTAGATAGACAGTCCACCTCGACCTCGCGCAGACGGCAATCGACTTCTGCCGTGCCCAACAATGTGATTGCTTTGCGACTGGCAGACCCGGAATATCAGAATAGTCAAGATGCCGGGACAAGTAAGCGCATGCAAAAGCACCCGGCAACGTTCCAATGCACTCTGTGTCCGAAGCGGTTCACGCGTGCCTACAACCTGCGATCCCACTTGCGAACCCACACTGACGAGCGACCGTTTGTATGTACGGTCTGTGGCAAGGCCTTTGCGCGCCAGCACGACAGAAAGAGACACGAAAGTCTGCATTCCGGAGAGAAAAAGTTCGTCTGCAAAGGTGATTTGAAGACGGGTGGTCAATGGGGCTGTGGCCGACGATTTGCGCGGGCTGATGCCCTTGGGAGGCATTTCCGGTCCGAGGCGGGCCGAATCTGCATCAAGCCACTGCTGGACGAAGAAATGATTGAGAGACAGCGTCAGTGGCAGGAACAGCGGATGCAACAGAGCATAGCACAAAACATGGCCAACCCGCAGCTCATGGCAATGGATGCGGGACCAGGTTACCCAATGGATGCCAGTGGAAACTATACCCTTCCTCAGGCTCTCTTGGCCCAGTATCCTGCCTTGGCCCAGATGAATTGGTCGACTGACATGGGAGGGGGAATAGATGATGAACTGAGTGGAAGGTCGTCATTCGATGCTAGTGACTACGATGACGGCGACGACGGTGGATACATGAGCAGTTCTGGTACGAGGTACCCGGAAGATGGCATCAGTCAAAACTATGCTGAAATGTCTTATCCTGGAGAGTATGGGCGCTAAGGAGCGGAAACGCTCTACATCATCTCCATTTTCTATTCGGAATATCTCTCTCACTCCTCTTACCGCTACCTTTTTCTTCATCCTAGCCACCGCCTTTTCCCTTTTTATCTTTTTATTCTGTATTTAATGGAGTTGCTACCGAAATGCGGCGGTACCCTCAAAACACTTACCTGACGCGGAGAACTTATGGTGGTCCTCTGGTTTGGGTGGCGTTGTTGCGGTATCCGAACCTTCTTACATATGCTCCATCTTTTCTTGGAAAATTTCCCATTTTTGAGACGGCTCGGGCTATTAGATGGCACCTCGCATAGATACCTTTTCTTTTTCTTTCCTTTTCTTTTGAATCTTATCGTCTATCTGACCTTGCGCGCTACCGATTGACCTGATGTGTTACCTGAAAAGTGAAGCTGCTGAGAGTTCTGACCTCCTCCACCTTTGAATAGCAAAACAAACTCAGTCCACAGGGAGAATGGATTTCTATCTAATATATGCTGTGGCATTATTGATGGGTCATAGATTTGGAAGTTCGGCGTTGCGGATTGTGACGTGGACATTTCTTATGATATAGCTGCACCGGACTTGGTACCTGCCTTCCTACCAGCTGTCGGTAGGGCATCTACATGGTAATTTAAGCCTTGCTACTAATAGTGTGATAAGATACCCGGATAAGACGAAAAGAAAGAGAGAAAGAACGAAAGAACGAAATGCTGCTGCTGCGGCTACTCCACTTGGGGTGGAAACTTGTTGGGCGCTCAACATCGACTCAAGATGGCCTCAGAGCCCCGTACCCGTGAATGTGGAGACGGGAGGATTAAACTGGAGGATTCTGATAAAAGCTGAATCGGAGGGTAGGATCCGACCTCTGATCGTAGATGTGTCTTATTCACAGAGCATACATATGGCATCCCGGGACTCCCACGTCCATAGGGGCCTTCGGCTCATCAGGCCCGTCTAAGAGCAGGGTAGGGCCTCTGCCATCATGATGTGCATAGGCCCGATCGACGAACGAGGCGGGTTTGGCACTTCTGCCAGAGGCGTATGTACATAAACAGCGGGAGAGACAGACGTGGGGATTGAAGCGAGAACCGGGCCCGGCAGCATGAAGGGCCTCCCTGGCATATCGTAAATCATCGAGTTCTGATACTAGCTGGCGTCTGCATACCAAAAAGAAAGGAACCGCCGATGAATGTGTGTATGCTTGCAAGTATGGATAGTTGCAGAGTCGAGGGAAAGCAAAGCCACGTAAAGAGCCTAGATCAAGACCCCTCTTATTAGTACCAGTTGAAGTTCCAAGTCATGCTTATTGTTTGGCGGTCTGGATGGATCATTTTGCAGATCGTCTAGATGCTTTTGTCGCCCTCTTGGGACTGTTTGAGTACATCGTGTAAAGTCCTTCATTGTCGGCCTTAAGTTGATCAGTGGCACTACGGCATGTTTGAAAACGAGACGTCTTCCGCTTCGTTTCCTTTTACACGCGCCGCATCGACTGGGGGCGGCGGTGTTTTGTAAATCATCTGGTCTGACCGCCACAAGGATCCCTGCCAGCTTGGTGGACCTGAGAGTACCATGAACAAAGGAGGAGAGCCATTGAGCGAATCTGCCCGCATTGCATTGTAAAAAGACGTGTATAACCTTGATGGGTGTCCCAAATGCGTTGTTTTTTGTAGAGCTCTCTGCAGGACGCTCTGACTGTCTGCGAATGTGCATAACCTTCCTTGTAGTTGGTTGCTGTAGTCTGAAAGACTGGAAGACTATCGACGGAGGGGAAGAGCTGCGATTGGGGGCCCCTACGAGAATGAGAGTTCAAAGGGTATCCTATAAGTGTAGCGGACGGCTCGTATAGAATCCCGAGAGCTGCTGTCAGGTAGGTGGGCAGAGGAAGTCACCAAGAATCCGATGTGCAATATTACCAAGGTGCCTGATTTTACTAAGTAAGGTAGTGCTAGCTGGTTGACCAACGGTGGACGCTTGGATGACCGCCACTACAGAACTTCAATGCCTCAATATGTCATTTGATATCGAGCCTTTTGAGCCAATAGCTACAGTGGTGTTGAAAGAAGTGTGCTCGTGGCGACGAAGAATCATGCCAGCCACTAGTAGGTACTCTGTACAATCACCTTACTTTACGCATAATCGCCAAGTGCTCCATATAATACATGTACGTACACATATTTACACATGCGCATATGCATACTTCCACGCACATGCATATGCGTATGTGTATGCGAGATTTTTTCCTTCTTTTTTTTGATTCACTTTATTTACAACGAGGGGATGCAAGGTGGATCAGGCCCTGCATATGCCTGCATGTGCATTGTCACGCGACGTTGAATCGGACCACGGGCATAATGGTGCGCCGTGGAGCAATTCTGTTTTTGATTTCTTCATCATCTCTGTTTTCGCGATGCTCTGAGGGAGATGAATTATGAGCGCACGGAACAATGTGCCTGCCGCCAGATGAGGTTGGTATATCTTGAGTATAGTACTATAGAGGTAGTACCTACTCAGGCCCTATCTCCTAAACCTTAGAGTGTTGCAACGGAGGTACGGAGCAAGAGAAGAGACTGGGGATTTAAATCAACACACCACTAGGAGCACGCCTTTCGTAACCGTGGGATATGGGAGGGTGCACGTGAGGGCGGTCATACCTCATAGTGCATGTAATGCGTGGAGAAAGAAAATGAATATAGATGCAGATGGGATGCTCACGCACTCGGACGATGCGTTAGCTTCCTCTGAGACAAGCGTTGTTGACAGATGTATAGTCGTCGTCGTCGTCGTCGTCGTCGTCGTCGTTTTCACCGTGCAGTTGACCGGCACATACGTTAAGTGCCTTCCATTACTTATAAAGTACCGCGCAGCAATAAATGGAGCTCTGAGGAGTAATACTGCCTGTTCGCAGAGTCATTACAAGGTCCGTGCAGAAACTTACCTACGGAATAGCGGCGGCCAATGTTTTCAGGCCTCCGGAAGACTGAAGGTAGCCACCCACTGGAGGTTGGTAGCGATGTGGAAACTCTGAAATCGGTATCAAAAGTTGGGACAGTGCTTTTCGTGCTAATCATACAAACCCCCCACCGCGTGAAGGAACCTGAAGTGGGCGCTCATGCGCAGACATGCACGAAATCCATCGTCGCCCATGGTCATGTCGCTTTACCCAAGGTACCCTAGGTATTTACTTTATGGCAGCGTCAGACAGCTGAGCTCGCTTAGCACGCACAGTTTGAGCAGGTAGCACCAAATATCAGGTATTACATGCTGACCTACCTTAGTAGGTACTCTAAGGAGTACATGTACCTTCTTCACGAAATGCCTGCATGCGAAAAATGCGAAAGGCTGGGCACAGGAACCGAGCTTGGCCCGTCGCCAGTAATTACTTCCAGGGCACCGAGGTGGCTGGGTAAAAAGTCGCAAAAGCGAGAATTAAAAAGAAGTAGGCAACCGCAACTTGATGCGCGATGGGGGAGGTGGGGCTGCTTTGTTGCTTGCCGTTTTAGTGTCCGCTAGTTAAAGTTGGGGGTCTGGTGACAAGCGAATGGGGCCTACAGCCCAGCCAACCCACCATCAAGACGCTGCTCTTATTGGCTGGACAGCTGCAGGTGGGATGCATCTGTAGATGCGTCTTGGAGGGCTGAAAAAGGTGATTAATGAGGATCGAGCGGGCTCATGTGTGCATCCACCATCAATCAAAGTTGCCCGTCCGCGACGAGGGCAAATGGGACAGCGCTGGAGCGAAGAAGAGACGGCCGCATCCTGTCACGTTCCTACTTTAGCGCATCCCCCTGGTACCTTACGTACTAACCTATCGGTTCTATGGAAGTACTCCACGGTAGGGCGGCGCTCTCTTTAAGTGCCAACCTGTGTAGTTGCCTTGGGTACCAACTTACCTAGTAGTAGGTAGTAACCATGTTGTAGGGCCCCATCCAAGGGCTGCACGGCATACCGTCTTGTGGCTACCACGGGGTCTGATATTCTGGTGATCCTGAGCTGGTGTCATCTCAAGAGTGCGTGTTCAGCCCGTCGTTAACTGATATCCAAGGGAGGTACACCAGGCTACCTATCCACTACCTTACCACCTACCTTACCTTGGCCATATATATTAAGTAGGAACCTACTACCTACTAGTAGTACCTTAGGTCGCAGTATCGACCTTGCGTACCTCGTCTTATGAACACAATATCCTGTTTCACACCATCCAATCTGTCGCCCGTGCCGCGCCATCCCCCCCTCGGCTGCTCCTACTTCATACCCGTCACGGGAGGAGGGGAGGAAGTACCATGCAGTGAAGACCAAGGAGGGTGTCCTAAGCAGCCAGTCGCCTCGCAGCCCTTGAATTGCTTTCGCACCACACAAAAGCTGAAATACCTTCTTCTCCCTTTGGGGCTGGCGATCCTGGGCAAGGGCACATGTCTTATTGGTCCCTCCACATCACCGCCTGTCTCTACTTGTGACTGTTGGTAGTTCCAGTGTCACTGCCTGCAGCCTTCTCCTTTAGGTCGGCGCGCTCTGTTGTGAGCTATTGATCACCCTTCACGGGAAACAGCCTCAGCAACGCCTCTTTTGGATGACAGTAATCCTTTGACCTACTATCTAGAGGTTCTCCTGCTGAAGCCATCGTCTTCCGTCTCCCTCAGGTCATCTCGCTGCTGGACGTCAAATTTACCTATTCTGTACCAGCTAGCCTTGCTTGGTCTTCCGCACCTCTTGCAGCATTTCTGGCTTCTGACCTGAATTGCCCCCATTACAAGAGAGAAGTCGGCTCGTTCGTGGCGAAACCTTCCTAGACAAAGAACCAACAGGTGGCGGGGCAGCGCGAGATCGCCCGCCGGCGCCACTCCCTTTGCCTTAGGTACTTACAGTACCTGGTAGGTACCAAAGCGTGTGCTACCCTATCCGCTGTCTAAGCTACCCGCAGTTGCGCCTCCGACACGCTTCACCGGATACCGCAGAGACTCGAGCTAATAATACTAAACACAAATCCACCGCTTCTCAGATAGAATGAACTATATTACGTACCTTACTTCAGTGTGTTCTCAGATCGAGGTTGTGTTATCACGGCGCTACTTCCTGTGTCCGTGATTGTCTCCTCCCCCATCTTCCAGCAGACCTGGCCGGCCATGCGACTCACCGAGACAAGCTCAGACGCCGGCAGAACCTACAAGACCGCACCAAAAAAAAAAAAAACAAAAGATTGTGACCAAACGTCGCTTCCGTCTTCTTTTTAATATTTATTTATTTATTTTTTAAATTAACCGCATCTGCCTTCAGCCTTGCCTCTTGACTCCTCCCCGTGGTGTCTTTTCTATTAACTCGATCGATCATACGTGCTGGGCGTCTCCTTCGGACACTACTCCCTTCACTATCTCTCAAAGGGATCCAGCTCGACAAGCTCCCTTTCTCTACATCAACATTCTGGCCTTCTGGTCCTTGCGCCTTGTGCCGAAAGGTTCTGGCTTCCATGATTGCCATATCCCAGTGCCATTGCATTGGCTCCCATCTCTACAATGGCAGCCGTCGATGTCCTGACGGTCAATCAAATCTCGATGAGATGTGCACATAACTGGCCAGCTAATTCGACATCGAGCACTGCAAGGGATGAGCGCAGTCTGCAGGCTCAGCTCCGCCTTATCTCACGAGCCTGGGTTAGCGGGCGAAAGGTCAGTACTGAGAAGTCGTTGGAGGAGGTTATTTCACATATAGGATGCTCCCAGAAGCATCTTCACCTCCATTCAGATGTTGACCGGGATTTACAGGGACAGATACCTCCCATAGGCCCATCGCGACCAGGACCAGACAGGCTACTGATCGTACCTGATCTATTTCCACAGGTGACTTCTCGGCACCTCGCGAGTCCCGCAGGAGGTTCTTCAGCCGATCATGCGACAAAACCTCACCAACCTGACTTGATCAGTAAGCTAGACGAGCCGCGCGTCGAGCCTATTCATCGACGGTCTCCAAGTCCTAACCGATCGGGGCGGCGCGCTCGACCTCACAAGAGCCTCATAAGCGACCCCATTCTCGACGTTACAATCGATTTCTCCTCAAAAGATGGGTTTGTCTACCAGGGCAAGAAAAAGAAAAAATCGGCGGGAAATAATAGCTACACCAGCAGCGGCAAACTTACAGACGAACCGTCCAAAGATGGCGACCAAAACCCCGGCGGAAATGGCGGTGGGGATCAGGGTGGTAAGAGCAATGCAGACAAGGGCGGAGCTGCAGGTGACGGAAATAATGCTGGTGGTGGCGGTGATGGGGACAAGGATAAAGACAGGGGTGGGAGCAATGACAACGCGAACGATGATTTGTTGGCGTTTCCAAAAAGCAACAAGGACAAGCCCCAAAAAGGAACGGAATCCGGAACTACTTCTCCTCCTCCTCCAACCAACGCGTTTGGCCGCCGCGACGATTTCGACGACATTAAATTGAGCGACGACGGCGGAAAAACTGTTGATTCTGGTGAGCACGCGCCAGACTCTAAGGGCTGGAGTTCGAAACTAGTCGCATCTTTGGGTTGGGGCGGCGGCGGATCCTCAACCGGCAACGATGCCCACATCGACACTGGCGACAACAAGGACAATCTCGAAGGCAATCCTTGGAACAGCAGCGACACAAAACCAAAGCAATCGGAACTTCTAGCTTTTTCAGCGCCTGATGCCGATGAGGTCCGAAAGAAGGCGAAAAAGCAAGTAGAGGCTCAGAATGCCATAAATGAGGACCATGATCCATGGGGATATCCATCCAAGAAAAACACCAAAATCCGAGATCCCACACCCGAGTCTAGCGCTCCGCCGACTGCCCTAGCAGAAGACGGCCACGTTGCCACAGAAGCGGCGAGGAAGATACGGAAGAGAGCAATCGATTTGTCAGTTGGAGAAGAGGCGAATTCGGAACCCATGCCGCAGCTCAAGCCAACATCCAGGTTGGAGCAAGAGCCAACCAAGAAAAAGACGGATGACGATGGCTGGTCATTCTGGGGGCTCGCCAAGAGGGATAAGAAGAAAGCAGAAGAAAAGACGAAGCAGTTCGAGGAAGCGCCCCTTCCGCCGCCACCTCCTCCGGCGCCACCTCCGCCACCCGCAGCTCCAGAATTAGCTCTCGTCGAGAACCCCTGGGGCTCCATCGCTACTAAGGAAACTCAAAAGGAGACTTCAAAAGAAAAAAAGAAAAAGAAGGAGAAAATCATCCAGCCTGAATTGATACCTGATCCCGATGCTGCACCTGCGCGACCGGACGAAGATTCATGGGGTTCCGCGAATAAAAAATCGTCCAAGAAAGACAAAGAGAGAGAAAAGGAGAAGAAGAAGACGAAATTGATTGTATCCGACCAACCTGCCCCGGAGGTACAATCTCCGCATTTTCTTGGACCTGAAGCAAACCACTTCCACGGCGATGACATCTGGGATGGCATCGGCTCAAGAGATACACGAGCACAGGCTGAAATAGACGAGGGAAAGGATGAAGCAGCGAAAGGAAGGTCCTCTGAAGAGGGTTGGAGTTTTTGGGGCTTTGGCAATAAAAAGAAGAAGGACGATTCTTTAACCGAGTCTGGCGCAGACGAAGTAAAGGAGGGGCCGGCTACAACGGATACACGCAACGCCGAAGGTAAAGCATTTCCTGGAGAAAATGTCGATAAGCTGGCAGGCAAAAGAGACAAGGAGAAAGACCGGGACAAGGACAAGGACAGGAAGAAGAAAAAGACCTCTGATGACTCCAAGTCCGGAAAATCTAAAGAAGATGGCCTCTGGGATACCTCGGGTGGCCTGAAAAAGGATAAGAAGAAAGGAAACGCCGAGTTGGCCCAACTAGGCGCCTTGAACAGCGTGTCTGTGGAGGATTCTAACCCTGTAGATCTGGACGCGACCAACGGATTAGACGAAACTTTCTTCAGCTCTTGGGGTATCGGCAAAAGTGACAAGAAGCGAAGAGAAACTTCTGATTCGTGGAAACCTCATGGAACCGAAGAATCAGCTGACTACGTCCCGGGCCGGGATAAGAAACATAGCTCCAAGAACGATCCTGTTGATGTTATAGATGAAACTACCGGTGAGACTGTCCAGCTTAATGAGGGAGAGGAGGCTGGGGGTACCAAGGTTGGAGATGCCGACAGCAATAATTGGTCAATAGCCACGAAAGCGAAGTCGAAATCTCCAAAACAAGCCTTGGCTGATCCACCTCCTCCTGCGCCAGCATTTTTTCCCCTTTTTTCTTTGCAATGGGCCTTGCTAAATCTGAGTATGAAACAGGAGAACCCGATATGGCCTCATCAGATGAGGTGCCATGGTCCAAGTCGAAGTCTAAATCGAACGACAAAGGAATAGACAAGGAGGGATCTAAGAAAGATAAGACGATCAAGCTGAGTGAGAAAGAGCTTAAGAAGCTTGAAAAAGAAAAGAAGAAGGCCGAAAGAGCGGAGAAGGAAGCGAAGGAAGCCGATGAAGCGACACAGCAGGAGACGGACTCACAAGCCGCCAAGGAAAAGAGAGACGCTCAAGAATTGACCCTTCGAGAAGCAGAAGATCGCGCTGCTCTAGAAGAGAAGGAAGCTACTACTCAAGAGGTGGGAGAGAAGGCTAGCCTCCAGGAAAAGGTTCGCGCCAGCGCAGAAGCCGCGGCTATTGCTCAGGAAGAAGGAGAATTAGCGGCGCTAATCGAAAAGAGAAATAAGAAAGGCAAGTTGAGTAAGAGAGAGCATGAAAATCTCGCGCAGCTAGAGGAGAAAGCCTTCAGGCGATCTGAGAAGCAGGCTGCACGAAAGGCTGAGGAACAAGCCGCTAAGGATCGAGCTGCTCAAGAAGCTGAAGAACAGGCCACCCGAGAAGCACAAGAACGAGCAGCAGCCGTTATCGAAGAAGAGGAGGAAATAGCAACCTTGATTGCCAAAAGAGATAGAAAGGGTAAGCTTTCTAGAAAGGATGATGAAAAACTTAGCCGCCTCCAAGAAGCTGCTGCAAGACGCGCTGAAGAGCGTGCTGCAAGAGATGCCGAAGAAGTAGCTGCTGATGAACCTCTGGCTGGTACTTTGGCGGCCGAAGAAGACAAAGAGCCTGCAGGTTTTCCGGCGGCCGAAGAAGTGGGCGTGGAGGGAGAAGAGGCTGCTAGGAAAGATGACGAGCTGCGTATTGCCCGCGAGGCAAAGGAGCGAGCCATTGCAATCTCGAAAGAGGAAGAAGAACTGGCAGCACTGGTGTCGAAGAAGGCTAAAAAAGGCAAACTCATGAGGAAAGATGAAGAGAGGTACAATGCGCTTCAAGAAAATGCGACGAGACGAGCAAAAGAGCAAGCAGCCCGCGAGGCGGAGGAGCAAGCAGCCCGCGAAGCGGAAGAACGAGCAGCCCGCGAAGCAGAAGAGCAAGAGGCTGGCGAGGCAGAAGAGCGGGCAGTCCGTGAAGCGGAGGAGTTGGCAGTGAGAATCGCTAAAGAGGAAGAAGAGTTGGCCACTTTGACAGCGAAGAAGGCCAGATGGAACGGTAAGCTTCCTAGGAGAGACGACGAAAGATTCACTATATTGCAAGAGAATGCTGCCAGGAGAGCGGATGAGCAGGCAGCACTTGAGGCCGAAAGAGTAGCCCAAGAAGCGGCACAGGCCGCTCGAGAAGCTGAAGAGCTAGCAGCCAAGATCGCTCAGGAGGAGGAAGAGCTAGCCTCATTAACAGCAAAGAAAGCTAGACGGGGCAAGCTTCTTCGGAAGGAAGAGGAGAGATTGGCTTCATTGCAAAGTAATGCAGCAAAAAGAGCAGAAGATCAAGCAGCACGGGAAGCCGAACAAGCTGCTCGAGAACTAGAAGAACAAGCTACTCGAGAAGCTGAAGAAGCGGCTAAAGAGGCAGAGGAGCGAGCTGCTCAAGAAGCAAGAAAAGCCGCTGCAATTGCTAAAGAAGAAGAGGAAATGGCCACGTTACTCGAAAAGAAGTCTAATTCATTCAGAGGTCTATCAAGCAAAGCAGAAGAAAGATTACGTCAACTCTTAGCTAATGCTGCAAGGCGAGCCGAAGAGGAAGCGGAGCGGCTGGCTAAAGAAGCAGAAGAGCAGGCGGCTCGAGAGGCTGAGGAGCGAGCTGCGCAAGAAGCAAGAGAAGCTGCCGTCATTGCCAAAGAGGAGAAGGAGCTTGCCTTCCTGCTGGACAAGAAGTCTAAGGCCTTTAGAGGCAAGCTAACAGATAAGGGGGAGGAAAGGCTACGCCAACTTCAAGCTAATGCTGCAAGACGAGCCGAAGAGGAAGCGGAGCAGCTTGCAAAAAAGGCAGAAGAGCAGGCGGCTCAAGAAGCTGAACAGGCGGCTCGAGAGGCTGAGGAGCGAGCTGCGCAAGAAGCAAGAGAAGCTGCCGCCATTGCCAAAGAAGAGAAGGACCTTGCCCTTCTACTTGACAAGAAATCTAGGGCTCCTAGAGGTAAGCTGACAGATAAGGGTGAAGAAAAACTACGTCAGCTCCAAGCAAACGCTTCGAGACGGGCCGAAGAAAAAGCCGCCCGAGAGGCTGAAGAACGCGCTGCTTATAAGGCTGAGCAAGCTGCTAAACAAGCAACCGCCGAGGCAGCCGCAATCGCCGAGGAAGATGCAGAAATAGCCGCGTTGCTACATAAGAGAGATAAGAAGGGCAAGTTGCCTAGGAAAGACGGCGAACGACTAGTCTATCTTCAACAAAATGCCGCAAAGAGAAAGGAAGAACGAGCGGCGCGCGAAGCAGAACAAGCTCCTCAAATTCGCGGAGAAGGCTATGAGGAGGATGCGGTCGAGAAAGTCCAAGCAGATGATGATGCGAACGAGAATGATGATAACGATGCTGACGATGACAACGATGTTGATGACAATGACGACGAAGCCATCCAGGCAGCAGAAGAGGAGATATCAGCACGTGAGATTGAGAGACATGCTGCTCACGGGGTACAGATGAAGGCCGCCGAGGAGCTTGAAGAAAGAGCAGTGAAAGAAGCTGAAGACACTGACGTCGCCGCCAAGAAACTGAAAAAGAGCTCCAAGAAAGACAAGAAGGATAGAGAGGAAAGGAAAGATAAGAAAGACAGGAATGACAGGAGAGAGAGAAAACATCGGGAGCCCG
Organism: Trichoderma orchidacearum; assembly: GCA_023653515.1. NCBI lineage: Eukaryota > Fungi > Ascomycota > Sordariomycetes > Hypocreales > Hypocreaceae > Trichoderma > Trichoderma orchidacearum. The sequence goes on from JAAOZV010000011.1 coordinate 123,818, forward strand.
AAATAGAGCGAGATCTCGAACGCGTTACGACTTCGCAATCGGATCCAGAGCCCAAGAGAGAAGGGACGGCCAACCCTGATCCCGACTTCGACATGAGCCCTGGGGAGATTGAGGATCTGCTTACACCAAAAGAGACAAATGCAACAAGCGCCTTCAGCTTCTGGGGTCTTGGCCCTAGGAAAGCGAAACAGAAAGGTTTGTTGGCTCCCGTATACTAGAATGCTTTCGACCCGCTTCTCAGCTCAGTATGATATGCCAATGGGAAGCTTACTGACTAACACCATCTTCAGAGGAATCAGACGTCAAATCGAAAGACGACACATCGCTAAAATCCTCGGAACAGTCAAGGTCCTTGAGCAGCAAAATTGCCAATAGTCTCAAGACATTTCAGGCAGCGCCGGAAGAAGTAGTTGATCCCTCCCAATTACCATCCCCACCACCGACATCTAATTCGGATGAGGAAGAAAAGGTCGCACAGAGAGAACAAGACGGAAGAAAAGCGACAGACGATGGACTGGTGGCTAGAAATGGACCAGCAGCTAACTTCGAACAGACGGCTGGGGAGGCAAACCTTGAAAACAGCTCGAAAGAAAAGCCAACCTCCACCAGGGAGCTGCCTTCCTTCCAAGGAGATCGTGCAAGGAGGAAACAAAAGACGAGAGAGCTGATGGTCGAGTCAGACGGAAACCACTCGAGGCGATCCCGAAGGCCCTCTGATGTGCCCGGGACGTTTCCGGAAGATGATCATGAAGATGAGATAATTGCCATCGTCGACGAGTCGACGAAGAAGGATAGCCATAAGTCTAGGAAACGGAGAACTGGGGAGGACAAAGTGACAATGCCTCTCCCGCCTCCGCCCCCGCCAGTCCCAGATCCGCCACTAACGCCACCGCCGGGTCCAAAACCATCGAGAAGGGAAAAAGCAGCATCTAGTCGGGAGAAAGAGAAGTGGCTTTTGGGTGCCTCCCCTTCACGCAAAGAAAAGGAGGAAAGGAGGCAATCAAGGCACAAACCAGAAAAGTACTCTAGAAGGACACTAGAAAAAACATCCTCGGGAGACTCGATATCGGATAAGGTGGAGCGAACCGAGAAACCTGGAAAGTCTTCAGCACGGAATCGACTCACTGGAATGTTCAGCAACAACCAACCTGTCAAGTCAACGTCTACACGAGAGAAACGATCCGGCATGAATGGTAGCAGCAAGCCTTCCAGGCGGCATTCAATTGGCACTCATGGTCTTGCGTCTCCGCCTCCAGAGGAAGTCCCCGACATGACATCAAAGGCAGCCAAGACACTCGGTGTCGACAAGTCTAGCCCGAAAAGGAGGTCTCGGAGGCCCAGTCCCCAGGATAATGAAGACATTGTCATGATGGGGGCTCTCGACGCCGATATCCATGCGGCTCCGCCAGAAAGATATCGAAGCAGGAGGCCTCGCGAGGATGATATTCCAGTGGCGGATCCACCCAGCCCTGAGCAACAGTCCAAACGAGGAGTATCAGCTTCAAAGAGAACAGGACTGTCTGGCCTTTTCAGTGGCTTTATGACCCCCAGGGCGTCGAAAGTCGAGACAGGCGTCGACTTCGATGTACACATGGCGGATACTGATCGGGAAGGCCCACGAGCATCTACTCGCAAGGCTAGAAAGTCTGAACGGGACGGAGAGCGGCCCGGTGACGAACAAGAACGACGTCGGAGGCGTAGAGATGATAGTGAAGCTCGCAGAGCTGAGGAAAAGGAGGCTCGCCGCGAGCGGCGTGCCGCCCGTCAACGTGAAGAAGAAGAACGACGCGCAGCGGAAGAACGAGAGGTCAGGAAGGCGGAGAGACATCGCCTGCGTAAGGAAAGAGAAAGAGAGAGAGAAGAAGAAGCTTTGAGGGCCACCAAACGCCAGCGACGAAAACCTCATCCGGATCCTTCCGAAGATGAAGCTGCTGAACGGCAGCGCAGGCGGGAGGCAAAACGTGCTGCCAAGACAGCTGAGGATGGAGATGCGTATAACAGACGGGGGGATGGCAGTCGGCGACATGCGGAGCCGGAGATAGACGATCACGTCTACCCCGTTAAGGATCGCCGACGTCAGAGCAAGAAGCCGACAACGTTCTGGCCACACACTGGTACGTCCTCATGGGATAAAGACCACCCGGATCCGCCTCCGCCTCCTCATCCAGAGGAGGCTGGGCAGACCGAAGATGAACAGGCCCGACGTGACGCCCGGCGCGCACGCCGACGAACCAAATACGAAGAACTGCCTGCGGAAGACGCAGACGAGAGGCGCCGGAGGGAAAGGCGAGAGAGACGCGAGCGGGAGAAGCGCAATGGAGCATCTGACGGGGGTGGTGATCGTCACCGCAGCCGCCGAGATGCCGCGTATGTAGAGCCGGCGCCTCGGAGCAGCTGGTGGAGGAAGTTTGCTGGTTGATTCGAGAGCTGTGCCGGGGGGAGTGTGGCCGAGCGCTTTCCATTATCTCATCCTTTTTTTTCGTTTGGACTCTCACCCTCTTTTATCCTCCTACCTATGGCAATGGACGCCACATTGGCAAGCGGCATGCCGTATCATATCACAGTCCCTCCCGGCTCTGTGTGGGCACGGCAACCAGTCCATACAAGACATCTATAGTCATGTGTCCTCCTAAGGGGTGAGACGGAGTCTTGATCTTTTTGGTAATGTTGTTGAGATGGTGCAGTAGGATAGGTTTCACAAGATGATGGAGGCTTTGATTTTGGTCTCTGGAGACCAATTTGTATGACCTGTTATGAGATGTATGTTGTAGATTACCAGGCGTGCCATTGAGGGGGTATCTCGCCCTGTCCGCTCATGTGTAGTGGTCATTTCGGCAGCGTCGAGTCCTTCACGAACTCATGAATTGCATCAACTCATTAGAGTCTACCTTATACAATGCACCAGTCCAGTTATTTGTCGGCGGGGAATCACAACCGGCCTCGTGTATGGTGTTTCAAAAAGGTCCACAAGCACGTTATTATACTATGTTTTTTTATCCGATCATTCCGAAGTAGACGCAGTGATAAAGCAGAAGCAAGGAAGCAAGATGATCTAGGTACCATGAGGTATACAAAGGCAAAGAGGGCAGTACTACTGGCTTTTACGGGCTTTATGCCTACCAGTTCCCGAGGTGCTGCAGAATCTATCTCCCTCCTCCTGTATCTGTATTAGGTACCCTACATGTACCTAAGTACTGAGATATTACCTGTAAAGCACTTCCTTATGAATGTTATGACGAAATATCTTCCGTAGTAAAGCCTACCTTATCTACAAACCTAGTACAGCGCAATGCGTCATGTCATCATTTGCTTTGCCTGCGGCTGCCTCTACCGCCGATAGTAACTTGAGCTATCTTCATGCTTGAGGGGAATGTACAAGTAGAATAAAGATAAGCTTACTACTGTAATTGCCGAGCCAAGTGTCCGGGTATACTTGTATAAAAGTATTTTCCCGATTAGACCTTGTAATAAGGCATAAAGCTAATACAGCACAAAAGATCATTGCTACCTAGGTAGGTACTTTTAATAATTATTTTATACAAGGTTTATATTCAATTGATGTAGTTGAAATTGACGAATTCTATCGCTGGCTTTAGCTATATCTATATACTTGGAACGCTATAATCTGGGCGAATCACTCCAATTGTTCTGGCGGTGTCGGAGAAAAAAAGGAGGCAGTCTGCTTGCCGCGCAGGTTATATCAGAAAGCTCCAGCTCTCTCAAGGTACCAAAACCTTGCAGATCATTGGGCAGGCAGTTCTAAGAGACGCTTCAGAACCTCGTCATCGGTAGGGTTTCCCTCTCCTTTGATGGTTTCATACGCAGGTCCAAGCACGGCCTTTTCAATCTCCTTGTACTTGCCATCAGCGACATAAATGACGTCTCCCTGCCTGGATGCGTCAGCTATGAGATAAGCGGCAGCGCGCGCAACCACCAAAGCGGGTTGCGGCACGTGCGAGATTCCTCTCATGAGCCCCTCCAAGTCTGGGAGGACGTTGCTCGTCGTCCATGATGGCATCAGGGTGTTGACGCGGATGGGAAGGCCCGCAACTTCTGCAAGCCGTGCAAATCCTCGGCCGAATCCCAGGACGCCATGTTTGGCCGTGGCTACAAATGGGAATTGGTTCAGCATGAAGGAGCTCCTATCAACGACACGGGGATTTTACTCTCGAACTTACAGTAATCGACAGCTCGAAGGGGCTGGAGGCCCGTGCTGGAGCCCATGAGCACAATACTGCCACCTTCAGGCTGATCCTTCATATAGTGAACGGCCAGAGAGGCTGTGTTGATGAGGCCTCTTAGACCGACGTCCAAGAGTTCGTGTGATGGCTCCTTTAGGTTCCCCTGCTCATCTGTCTCAAGAGCCAAGTAGTTGGCGCGGGGACCGATGCCGGCGTTGGCGAAAACGCCATCAATACGGCCATGTTGCTCCTTTGCTTTCTTGAACAGCGCAGTCAGGTCATCCCATTTTGCCACATCGGTCCGCACAAACAGCAAGGCAGGCGATTCTGTCGGGGGCGGGTTGATATCGCCGCTGACGACGGATGCTCCCAGTGACAGCAGCAGGTTGACTGTTGCGAGGCCGATACCTGACGAGCCGCCTATAGTGACCCAATCGGTCGGTCAGCCCCAAGTCAAGCATGACGGCAAAGAGGTGAGCTGGCCCGTATTACCTGTGAGGACAACGACTTTGCCCTTGAGGCCGCTTAGATCCTCGTCCTTGATAAGAAATTCGGCCATGGCGTTTGAGATGAGACGGAAAGATTCCTTTGGGATTGGCGGAGGTAAGCGAGACAGGGCAAGGTCAAAGACGATGTGATGGACAAAAGGGGTCGGAGAATATGAGAGATCTTGGGAGGAAGAGGAGAGAGTACAGAGACATGAAGGCTACCCGTCCTCGTGCCGACGAAAGAAAGAAGCTAATGTACGCGATAGCCCCTTTACCTGGGGCATAGTGGTGAAACAAGCCTAGCTCGGCACGTCGCCCCATAGACGTATTATACAGAAATGTATAGTTATTGGTTGCCGGCAATTGTGCCCACATAAGGGTATCCTTTCTATATTAAAGGTCGGTCTGGTGTCATGTACTTTGCAACTAAGCCGTATATGTATGGGTACTGCCTACCCTGCTCCGCGGTGGAACGGCGCATGAGTTACTCGAGTAATGAACACCAAGCATGGGTCAAATCAAGAAATGCCGAGGGGCATTCTATTTTCACAATCGTCTCATCCTCTGCCGACCTTGTTACTCTGTAGACTAGGTAGACTAGTATTAGGCGAAGTACTTAATTCCTTAGTATTTCTTTACAAAATCTTCGTCGTCTGCTACAGCTCTTCCTCCATTCTTTTCTGCATCTCCTCCATTTTTTTGCTAGTAGCGCTCAGTCATCATGGTTCGGCCGGCAGGGGACGGCGTCGAGCTTCTCTATGCTTCAATAGTGCTGCTTGTCTTGGCTTGGATCACCTTCATCACACGGATAGGAGTGCGGTTTTGGCGAAAATCTTCAGGTTGGGATGACATTTTGATGTTCATAGGCCTCGTACGTGCACGGCTAGCATCAATTAGCTTTTCCCCCTCCCAAACACAACCCCCCCCCCCCCCCAAGGAAAAAAAAAAGAGACAACAAAAAGAAAAAGAAAAGAACATCGATTCTGACGCTTCGTAGCTTCTCTTTACGGTAACGGCTTCCTTATGCATTGTCTGCTGCTACCTCGGATCTGGGCAGCTTGCAGCTGCCCTGCACCCCAGTGATATCATGCGCGGAACCAAGGTACGTGCCTCTCTTCGACTGCAACCCCGAACAGCGTTGAAAATCTAACACTCAACTTTTTTTTTCTTAATTAAAAAAGCTCTTCTTCATCGCCGAATTCTTCTACTCCTCCAGCACCGTCTTCATCAAATGCAGCATCGCCATTACTCTCCTCCGCATCGCCGATGCCCGCCGTCGCTACAAGTGGACTATCTGGACCGTCATGATCGCCACAGGCATTTCCTGCATCGTGTTCATATCCGGCATTTCCAACATCTGCCATCCCATCACGACTCTATGGGGTGAAACTACTACGGGCACATGCAATCTCAAGCTCAACAGCGACGTCAGCTTCTTCTTCTCTGCCGTGGAGATTACAACAGACTGGACTTTGGCGGTTTTGCCTGCGGCCTTGTTGTGGGGGGTCCAGATGAAGAGTAGGGTCAAGATCTCGGTGGCTGTAATTCTTGGGATGGGTGCCTTGTATGTCTCAAATTTTCTTCTCCTCTCCTCCAACCCCCCCTGACATGACCGTTGAAATGGCCCCACCTCGTTTTGCTACGGCTAACCCTTGACTAGTGCAAGCTGCGCAACAATCGTCCGACTCCGCTACCTCACTCTCTACGACAACCCCACAGAATTCATGTTCAGCACCGGCAAGATCGGCCTCTGGTCCATCATTGAAGAAGGCATCGGCATTGTCGCTGGCTCGCTGCACGCTCTTCGCCCTCTCCTCTCCCTTCCCATCTTCGGCGGCGGCTCTAGCGGCAATGCCAGCGGTGACGCTTCGGCTAACAAGTTCGCGCAGCCAAGGAGTGGACACAAGCGCACGGCGGACATTAGCTTGGATACGTTTCAGCAACTGGACGATACAGATGGCGATGGGGAGAGCTCCAAGCATATTCTAAAGGAGACCAAGGTCACAATGGTTAGGACTGATCGAACTGCTTCACCGGGGGAATATGACAGAGGTCAGGTCCTAGGCTGGAAGCGGAACATGAACTGATACCAATTTTTTTTTTTTTTTTTTTTTTTTTTTTTTTTTTTTTTTTTTTTTTTTTTTTTTTTTTTTTGCTTTTTTTTTTCTTTTGTCCGGGTGGCAACTACTAGTACGATGGGCGCCTGAACCAGGGCAGATGTGGAAAGGGACGGAATGTGGGCGAGCAAGCATAAATCAATATTCAAGGCATCTTTGACGCTAGCTAACGTTGCGAATTGTCAACGTCCTAATCTAACTTACATAGGTAATTACTACCTAGTAGTGCTATAGCCCTGGAAAATCGATTATGCTGCTGCCTTTTAGTATCACTCAGCCCACGACAAGGAGCCACGGGCCGGATCCCGTGGCTGCCGTAGTCAGGAGACAATGTATACCTTGAGGTACTACGCAAAGAAAGCTCCAAGTGACAGTTTGGAGGGGGGGATTGCAATGCTGATACTTACATATTCTTAAGTCGTTAATTCTAATACCAGGTTTCCTCGTGAGGCGGAAAGCTTAAAACTAGGTACCTGGACTATAGCCTTGCTCGCAAGCCCCTTAGCTGAGCCAGATGCTACGCTCAATCTTCGCCAAGTTCGCGGTTGCAACGTCGACACATGGGTTCCGGGCACGCTATGATCTCTACTGGGGGGACGCGCGAACCTGCGCCCCGAGCTCGGCCCTGGCCTTCCCAATGTGACCGCTCAAGGGATCTGCACTATGCTAGCCACATTACGCCACAAACCGGGTCCGTGCGAGAAGGATTTCATTAGTGAAACCCGGCCACTAATCTCGGTTTCTGCTGTGCCTGCAGGTGCCTTAGGTAATGGTAAAAGTACCCAAGTACCTTAGGTATCGAAACGAACAGGTAACCGGCTAGGTAGCGCCTCTCGTCATAATCCGTGCTAGCCCAAGGTGCTTGGGTGGGCATGCATTACGTAATGCTGCGAACAGAGAGAGCGTATGCCTGAGCAGCTGGTAGATAAGGTACCTAGTAGCTTACCTAAGGTATCTCGCCGCATCAGCAATACCTAGTAGGTACCTACCTTAGAAATAATAGGTACCTACTTGCCAAATCCACTGCATACCTACTACCTTAGGTATGTAGTAGGAAGCTTCAAAGTGAATTGATTTCTATTTCCAAAATGCAAAGTAGAAACTGGAAAGAAGCCGCCTCGATTATGCCTATCTCCAAGTTGCAAAGGCAAGGTGTAGAGCCGTATGCGTGCCAAGTTTCCCCAAGCTTGAAGAGAGGGGCCAAGTTTGACACCAAGTTCAAACTCGGCCACTTGTCTCGGTCCGGTTGACGGAGCCGTTTTCAACCTCTCTTTCGGGCAGCACGCGAGACTGACAACTGACTTGGAAGAAGCATAGCTTTCCTTGTTCCCAACGCCCTTCCGCCGCCAGCGGCCGAGGGGACGCTGCACGCACATACGCATAAAAGCTTCCCCTCCTCGAATTCTCTTCCGTCTAGGCCCTCCTCGCCGCCCGGCTTCCTAAGCCATGGCCGCGCCTGGGAAGCAGTCGCGATGGGGCTCGTTCCTTTCGCAGGCCGTGGCCGGCGTCGAATCCCGCTTGGACACGATACTAGCCGAGTCGGATGAGGATCACAGTGTGACGCAACCTGCGGCGACGGCGGCGGGGTCCGCGACGACCGCCAGCCCAAGGATGACAAGCTCTAGTAAGTGCCGAGAAGAGGGGTGTGGAGGAGGTGGTTAAAGAAATTGATATCTGCCATTGCTAAAGAACCAAGCCACCGGCTAACTTTTTCAGCAAATTCTCGATCTTCGTCAACCAACCGTGCAAATGATCGATTGCAGGCGAGGCTGGCTAAAGCCATGGCCGGCAGGACTACGCCCGGAACGGGGGAGAACAAGGCGAACGCATCACCACGCAGCTCAACCGGTTTACCTAGTCGAAACTCTATGGAGCAGTCTTCAAGCGACGTAGGCGACGGCGATGACAATCGACCCAGTTCCGAGACGCGGCCGGAGCAGTCACCCGAGCCAGAACCCGACTTGCCCCAGACTACCATCGCGAGTGCTACCGAGAATGATAGTGAAGATGCTGCTACGGCGATGGCGACAACAGCGAACAAAGAAGAAGATGCCACAGCCCCTACTGCGCAGTCGACGTCGGACACAGCGGAGGAGCATCCAGCAGGTCTTGTGACGCAACAGATACCCGAGGAAGCACCCTCAGCGGAGATTGCTTCAACACCACCAAAGAACGAAGAGATTTCAGAACCCTATGACAATGCAGTGACGGCAGCGACGGGAGACCGGCTCAGTGCGTCAGAATTAGCTCAGGAACTTGAAGACATCAAGGTGCGACATCGAGAGGAAGTACAGGAGTACGTGGAACGCATAGACTCCTTGCAGTCTAAACTCCAGTACTTGTCCAAGAGCGCCGCCGACTCGGCTAAGAAAACTGCGTCATCGGCCCCATCAGGTAGCCTGGAAAGGAAACTAGCAGAGAAGGACGAACGAATTGCTTTATTAATGGAAGAAGGTCAGAAGCTATCTAGCGCAGAGCAGAAATACCGGGCGACAATCAAGACATTGCGGCTGCAGATAAGCGAGCGTGACAGGGAGCTCGATGAGGCACGGAAGGCCAAAGATAAAGCAATGCTGGAAGCTGAAAAGCTGCGCAACCGCATAGATGGAACAGAAGAGAGGGAGAAACGCCAGCAGGAGACGGCCAAAGCCACTGCCGCCCTTCGAAAAGAAATCGATGCTTTAAAGAAGGAGAATGCCAATAAAGATGCATCGATTCGTCAGCTCCAGCAAGAAGTAAAGGCCAAGGAAGGCGAGGCAGTCAAAGCCGACGCTTTGAGCAAGGCACTTACCGCAGAGAAGGAGAAGCAAAAGCAACTCGAGGAGACCAATGCTGCTATCCGTGCTGAATTGGAAGCAATAGGCGAGAAAGCTCGATTGGATGCTCTGGAATGGGGCGAGAAGCTCGAGCGCGCAGTTCGGCGAGGCAACACTATCGAAGCCGAGTTACGGCTCGAGCTTCAGAACATGGAGAGAAAGCTGGAAGGCGTGCGGGTGACGGCGGAAGAAGCAGCCTCCGGCCCCGGTGGCGAAGCCCAGGTGAAACTCTTACGGCAAATAGAAACTCTGCAGTCACAGTACGCGTCTGCCAGACAAAACTGGCAGGGCATTGAAGCCTCTCTGATGACCAAGTTGACTAGCTTGGAGTTGGAGAGGGACGAGGCTCAACGCCGAGAATCAGAAATGCGCAAGAAGGCGCGTGACGCGGTAAGTGTTTTCGTTCAACGCTTAAACGCTCTCTTTCAGTTTGCGAAGAGTTGCGCCCATCCCAAACTACATTTCTCCTTTTTCCAGCCCTTGCGCTCAACTAACTTATACTGACTGCCCTTATCCTCACAGACAAAGCGTGGTAGGACGTTAGAAGAGGAGTTACAAGACGCTCAACAACAACTAGAAGCTTGCCGTGAGGAATTAGCTGCTCTTCGCAAATCCACCAAAGCCACTGAAAAGGCTCTAGAAAAAGCACGGGCGGATTTGGAAAAGGAGAAGCAGGCAGCGAGCAGAGCCTTTACAGCCGAAGCAGGGCGACAATGGATTGATGAAGTTGCAGGAGCTACATCAAGGACTCAAAGCCGCCCAGACTCGCCGCTACTCTCTGTCCCTCGGACATTCAGCTCCGAAGCCGTCGCATTATCCGTACCCAGCCGCATACGGCGATCCCCTACCCCCGTGAGCATCGCAGATGGCGCAGCGGAAGGACTTGGCATTGGACGACGACCTCCAACACATCTGCCCACCCGTACGGGGACAATGTCTACCACAGGATCAATCCCTCCACCGCCCTTTTCTCCGCTAGGGCCCCCGATCGAATCACCGTCGTCCGTAGCGGAGAGAGAAAACGGAGTCAGTGACACAGCTCCATCATCACCTCGTAACTTGGCGCAAGACATGATCTCCGTGTCAACAGTGGCGGCAGGCCCATCAGTTCAGCTGGTAGAAAGAATGAGTGCCGCAATACGCCGTTTAGAGGCTGAGAAGGTAGCAGCCAAAGAAGAAATGGCGCGGGTATGCAGCCAGAGGGATGAAGCAAGGGAAGATATGGTCAGGTTGATGAAGGAGTTGGAAGAGGCCAAGGCAGCAGCTTTGAAGGTGCCTCAGCTAGAGAAGGAAGTTGCCGATCTGGATACAAGATATCAAACTACATTGGAGCTTTTGGGAGAGAAGAGCGAGTTGGTTGATGAGCTAAGAGCAGACGTGGAGGATGTAAAAGCGATGTATCGGGAACTAGTAGAGCGAACAGTAAAGTGAGTCGTCCCAGGAAGACTAGTCGATTAGAGAGGAAAGAGAAAGGAAGAAAAGAAAACGCCGAAGCGTGACGGAATGGAATGAAGCGACGAATTCGAACACGGCCGTCAGACTTAAAGTCTCCATTTTCAATTGAATGGATAGAACATGTGAACTGTTGAATCTAGCTGAGATAGTTAATCGATGAGCTGGATACCTTCTCTCTCAGCGCCCTGAATGATAAACTGGCGGACCTGTTTACCCAGAATTAGTATATACGTTGTGAGAGCTCCACGGGAAAGGAGATGTCGAGTTACTACTTTATGAAACTTACCTCTTTATCCGGGGCCAAGTCAATGGCCAGCTCCCCTTCGGTATTTCTGAGAGTGAAGTCGGCTTCCTCTTTAAGCATAGCAACAGCAGTATCTCCTAGAACGCAGCGCGGGTCAAGTTAGAGTCACTCTCAGTTGGCATATGTCCATACAATTCAACAGATGGTGTGGAAACTCGAAGCAAAGAAAAGACTCCGGCTCAAAAATCAGCGTACCGTGACCTTCGGCAATGGCATGATGCAGTGGCGTGTAACCCTCGTTATCGGCTGCGTTGAGTGGGCTCCTGTTCTTTAATAAGAGCATGACCATGGGGACTGAGCCAACGGCAGCGGCGCGATGGATGGGATATTGCCCGCGACGATCGCGGACGCGAGTCGATGCTGGCGGTTGAGCACCGATGAGGAGGCGTGCAACGTCGAGGTTCTTTTTGGACGCCGCAAAGTGAAGTGCAGTCTAGCCCGGTGTTAGATATCCTACATACGGCGGTAGGCCTCCGAGAGACTGTATGATGATTCAAGATGGATTGCATTTTAGCTAACCTGGCCGTTGTTATCTAGCCAAAAGTCAGTACAGCCCCGAAATGTATATATGCTTGGAGGGGGTGCTAGCTACTCTTTATGTTGACATCTGCGCCTCTTTGGAGAAGAAGGTTAAGTACTGGCTCGCTATTCGGCACGCTGGCTGCGATCATAAGCGGCGTCCAGCCGCTATCGTCCTAAAGGTGTGCGGGTTAGATTCAGCATGAGCAAGCTCACCCGGCTCTCATCTTTCTCCTTGGAGTTGACGGTGCAGAAACTGTTTGGGGGAAGATGCGTGCTTACCTGGATATCTGGGTCAAAGCTGGCTTGATTTGCTAAGAGGAGAACAATGTCGAGGTTGTTGGAAGATGTTGCCCAGTGAATCGGATATCGACCATCATCATCCTTGCGTTTTGAAAGCTTGGGGTCCGTCTATAGATGTGTTGGTGGGTACTACTTCAACGAAACTCCCCCTTATGCTGTAGACTGCCCGTATGAGTTCGACATATGCCTTACGTACCTTGAGAAGTCCTTCAGCGGAGAGCACTTGGGGACAGTTAGCTACCTTATTTAGGACAACCTCACAGGCAGATATATGTTTGCTTCAAGAATGAGACGTCGAGTGACGTACCTCTGCCTTCTCTGGCCGCTGTGTGCAGAGGAAATCGATCGTTGTCGGCGTTGGCCATGGTGGAAGTGACAAGTTGAAATCTATAGACTTGCGACAGACGATAATGGTTTAAGTGTGTGATAAGTTGACTCTTGAGGATTGAGTTGTAATTAATACTGCGAACTTCCTACCTGTAGGGTAGGGCCTTGGAAGCCTTTCAGGCTGATGCCGTCTTGCGCACTCTTTAAGGTTAAAAACTACCAGATACCTTACATAAGGTAAGATTAGCACTCAACTAAAGAGCTTTAAGTCGAGGTACTTATGCTTTGTACTTCGTTGACGCCACAGCTACTGCGCCACAACAGGCTAAACGGATTTCAATTCCATCACACCTCAAATCACTTGGAAGTGCTCTTCGTTTCCAAGTCGCGGATCGCCTCCAAACGGACTTTTCTTTTCAGGCGTCATGGAGGCACCACAGACGCCGCAGGACGCGCTCCACCTTGGTGCGCTCGCGTCTCAGAATGCGGCGAATTCGAGGCAGCTTTATTCACGGGCTGTCGAACTGTCGAACGGCAAACGTCAGAAACTCGAGAACGTGTTCGAGGACGCCGTCATGAAGCGGCGGTTTGAGGCCGAATACGCTGCTGTGCAGACACTTCCAGAGGCCCTTGCGGCGAAGCAACCATCGAAGCAGCTCCAGAGGAAGTCAGCCACAGCGAAGACGGGAGCACCACCAGCGCGCAAGCAGCCCAAGCTTCTCGAAGCAGGACCGGGTGGCACGGGGTCAACATCATCATCCTCATCGACGGCGGCCAAGGCGAACGGAGGAGAGGCGAAGTCGATACCGCAGAGTATGAGCTTGACCGTCAGGGGATCGCCGGCGATCCAGCAAGTCAAGCCCGAGTGGCACCCGCCCTGGAAGCTTATGAGAGTCATCTCAGGTCACCTGGGTTGGGTGCGCAGCCTGGCTGTCGAGCCGGGGAACAAGTGGTTCGCTAGCGGAGCCGGCGATAGGACCATCAAGATCTGGGATCTCGCTACGGGGTCACTCCGACTGACGCTTACGGGACACATCAGCACCGTGCGCGGACTGGCCGTATCCCCCAGACACCCATACCTTTTCTCCTGCGGCGAGGACAAGATGGTCAAGTGCTGGGACTTGGAGACGAACAAGGTCATCCGCCACTACCATGGCCACCTTAGCGGCGTCTACACATTGTCTCTTCACCCCACGCTGGATGTTCTGGTTACAGGCGGACGAGATGGAGTGGCCCGGGTGTGGGATATGCGGACGCGAAGCAACATTCACGTCTTGTCGGGCCACACCGGCACAGTCTCGGATGTCAAGTGTCAGGAAGCAGACCCCCAGGTGATCACGGCATCCTTGGATTCTACTGTCAGACTCTGGGATTTGGCCGCTGGAAAGACTATGGGTGTTCTGACACATCACAAAAAGGGCGTCCGGGCCTTGGCGGTCCATCCTACCGAGTTCACTTTCGCAACCGGTAGCACTGGTAGCATCAAGCAATGGAAATGCCCTGAAGGCGCATTCATGCAAAACTTTGAGGGCCATAACGCCATCATTAATACCCTTAGCGTCAACAGTAATAATGTTTTCTTTTCTGGCGGTACGTATTCTTTTTACCATTTCCCCGGTACCCAGCACTCCAGACTATTTTTCTTGTTTGGCGCTTTAGGCCTGCCCAATCCCATTCATCTACCCATAAACTCGAAGAAGAAAAAAAAAAAACCTAACCACCCGACTCTGTGATAGGTGATAATGGATCAATGAGCTTCTGGGACTGGAAATCCGGCTATCGATTCCAGTCTTTCGATACAACTGCACAACCTGGCTCACTGGATGCTGAATCAGGTATCATGAGTTCGACCTTTGATCGATCAGGACTGCGTCTCATCACCGGAGAGGCCGACAAGACGAGTATGTGCATTTCATCCTTCTCCAGCACCCTCCTCATGCTAACAGTTTATTCTAGTCAAAGTATGGAAACAGGACGAAAAGGCGTCCGAGGAGACACATCCGATACAATGGGCACCAACTTTGGGACAAAGGAAATATTAGCTAGGAGTTAGGGACTGTTTTTATCTTTCTGTAGACTTTTTTGTATCAAGCGGCTATGGAGTAGGAGTAGAAAGAGTGTTGCGCTCGGGATATCATATAAAGATGCGCTTGTATCATGATATTTAATGCATTTTCGAACTATCTAAGGAAGGGCAACTTATATATATCGGCAGATGTGTTTTCTCTCATCCATACTTTAAACCAGACGCATCGAAGTATCGCTGTGATTGTTATGTAGAAATAGTGAAGGGAGTGTCCTAAGGTCATCGGCTATAGCTCTGCGAGCGCTACGTATGAGACATGCCAAATGTAAAGGGACTGAATAATCCGTCTGTGCATTTTCTATATCATGGACTCGTTACTATTCTACCTAAAAGTCTTGCCGAGGCTCTATCATTCATTATCTAAATTTTGAACGACTAATCAAATCCTCCTTCAATCTTCCTCTGTTTTAAAGGCTGAAGAAGAATCTCAGTGTATGGTCTCTGATAATCCGTGTAGCAAAAGTGTCCGCCGTTCCTTCTTTATTCAGTTCATTGACATTAAAAGTTCTTAAGATGTTTCATTCAAGGAGAAGAAGAGGAAGCCGATAAATAGGCATGGTAATGTTGTGTGGCTGCTGGAAAGGCTGAATTATGATGATTGACGACTGAAACCTCTGATGGCTACTTGCTGATATGCCTTGAAAGAGAGTACCTTGTGAGATGATACGCATGAGAGCGTGTTATCACATGTAAATTGTTTGGTGATGCCACAATTAGATGCTTAAGCCCAGGGCCTTGAGATCAGCATCCTCACGTAACGCCATCTTTACTTCGTCATCCGCAATAGCCAATCGCAGCTTACTCGATCGATCTGCGCGTTGCGCCTCCAGGTTGATTAGACCTGCTGCCACAAGTTCTACGGCTGCTGTGTGGATGTACCTGGGCCGTCCCACGACGCGTCGCCCAGCTGCTTGCGTCCCTTTGGCGAGACCAGGAAGAATGTGGTTCATATAAGGGGGAGGTTTGGCCGCATAGGTAGCAGCTCGCTGTAGTTCATCCAAGGTTTCGCCGAATGTCGTCTCGGCCAACCCAGTTCGTCGAATTCTAAGTAAAAGGGCTGCCATAAGCATCTTGGATGTCAGGGGCAGGCCGCGCAGGTGCTGCTGAATAGGATTAGTTGTAGCTTCATTGATGGCTCTCTTAATCGCGGAAATTGTAACTCTGCCACGCCGTGACTGGTCGGGGGCTCCGCTATCTGGGGCTCGCTTGCTTGGGGTCACTGGATCTCCAGGGGCATCGCTCTCGGCGAGCTCGACCGCCCGACGGCAGATGTCCAACGCCCGTCGGGCGTCGCCGCTGACAGCAGCAACCTTGCGGCTAGCAAACTGAACAGCATCTGGGTCGACAATATTTCCTGGCACGCCCTCCAGACGTGATTGTATAATCTTCATGAGCTGCTCGTGATTATATCCTGGAAACGTAATACGAGTGAGACCTGTATCAAGAGAATTAGTTTTGAAAGACTCTGTAAAAACTTCTCCTTCCCCAAGATGTCATTTTATGAATTTGGCTACTACAAACGTACCTAGTCGACTGCTGATCTTGTTGCTCAGAGTTCTTTCTGGAAGATCCATGGTGTTGGCTACTGCAAGTACGATGAGACGGCTATGGCGAAGAGTTGGCCAGTTGAAGAAATTGTACATGACCGCTTGGTTCTTTGTAACCAATTGATCAAGCTCATCCATCAATACGACACAGGGAATACGTCGCGGGCTAGGATTGCTAAACTCTCGCTCTAGAAAATCTAGTGACTGGGCAGGACTGGCTCGCTCTCCCTTGAGGGCTTCCCATAGAAGCGAGTATGCCTGATGAGGATCCGTAATTTTCATGCCGTTAATCTCGACAAATATGAAATCGTCGAGTTCGTCCGATCCAACCGCCTCTTCGAGGCGAGATATGACTTCTCGCACAGTGGCCGTCTTTCCGGTGCCTGGTGTTCCAGAAATGTAGATGCAGTTGCCGGTACCCTCAGTGATGGCTGCTTCCAAATGCGAGTAGACTAGAGAAAATTCTCCCTCTCGACAAGGCAGACTGGAGGGAACTGCTGAGACATGAAGCCGCGAGCGAGCTATTTGGAAGGGAGATGCCTGGGTTTGGCTCGGCGACAGCCTTCTCCTGCCCAGGGGGGTGAACTCGAGCTGCTTTCCCCCGCTCCTCGGACCTCTTTTTGACTTAGGAGTAGACGCAGGAGTCCTTCCGGACTTTGTCGGTGTTTGAGGCACATACGAGCCTTCCGGGGGCGACTGAGCTCGAACTCTACGGCGGGTCGGTTTAGTGCCCTTCTCTACAAGAGCTGTCAAGGTAGGTATATCTTCTGCTCCTCGGTACACTTCCTCCCATATGAATTCGTCGGTATAGTTGGCAGAACGGACATTACAGCCACGTCGACAGATGAAAGTCTTGCCAAAGTCGGGAGAATTTCGCGGGATCTTTCCGGAGGGATAGGAGCGAAGGAAGGCATCTAGAGACAAAACTTTGGCTTTGCCATCAATTGATGCCAAAGGATTCACATCCCAGGATGGCGATATGTAGAGTTCATTCTAAGTCAGCCGTCAGCAAACGTTGCTCCCCTAGGCAATACATCGCCAAGGGACCTGCCCTTACCCAGTAGAAATCATTTCGCTTCCTTTCTTTGTTAGGAATTTCTTTCTCTGACGAGAACCACATAAAATTGGCAGCCATTTCGCCCTCGCCGTTGTCTTCGACGAAGTCGCAGATGATGGCTACCCATGACCCGTTGGAGCTATCTGCTTTGAGCATAACCGTATCCCCAATTCGGCATTCAAAGTTGCCGTTTCGAGCTCCAATAATCTTGGAACCGCTTGTTACTCTTCTCCTCCTACGGTCGCCCTCGTTATCATCGGCCCGCTCTAACGGATCGGCACCGTATATCCATTCCCATGTTAATGCATCGCTTCCTTGAGTGTCAACCGAACCTTCACAAGAAAGGTCGGAAAATGCCCGCTTGCGGCCGCGGGTCGAGTGGGTATTAATCTGAGAGGTTGAAGCGGGCATTGACGACTATATCGCCTGCAATATGGAGCTGATCGTTTCAGAACCCGAAGCGCCTAGGACGGATTGACGAAGCGACTTATTTCTGGGGTTGATCAGCAACAGTAAAAGGAACAGGGGCAAGTAATGACAGCTTGATCTTGAGATTTTATAAGGTCCAGAGTATATAATTGCTTTGCATCAATTAACGCGTCTAGAGTTAGGAGGACGCGTCGAGGCTGAACTCCTCCATAGATGCATAATCAGTAAATGCATAAGTGCTGATCAAATGCAGTTCTTCTCAGCAGGACCTAGCCTTGATGCTGTAATGGACTTACGAAATGAGTAGTAAATTTCAGATAATGGAATGACCGGTTTCGAGGCAATGCCAGCTTTACTGCTCAATACCTAAGTAAAAGATATATATAGTGCCAAACTTCCGCGTTTCATCCCCTAGTAATTAAAGAATATCCTTCCAAGAAAGCTTTCGAAACATTAAAGAGCCCTTCCAAGCTGTCAAGACTTGAATGCTATTGTAACGAGATGAACATCGAGGAACTAAAGTATTCTCTGACCCAAAATTGCTAGCAAAGGGTCATCATCATTGAGAGCAGCCATCTTAATTGGTCTTGGTCGGTAATATCTCTACTCTCACGATACGTATTCTGCATGGCTTTCAACAGGCTTAGGCAGGATGCAGGTAGATTAGCCGCTTCCGCGCATGAAGAATGAATGATTCACTGCGCCTTCCCCTTTCACTTTTTTCTCACCTTCCCCTCATCACAGCGCTGCCTACTAGTAATTCCTGAGAACTCAGATATCTGACTCATGATATTTAAACCTTCTCCCCTAGAGTGTTCTCACGCCAAGAAAACACAAGCCACACAACAAAGGGAGCCGTGCCCTTCAGCTTCCAATCTCCAGTCTTGTTTCATATAGTGCTGCTCACTTTTGCGATTTTTGGTCAGAACTTCAAGTGTTTTCTCCTCTTATTGTATCAACAACAAGAAAACAAGACCACAACATGGGCCCGGGCAAAGGACGAGACAGCAAGAGCAAGAGTCGAGATAACCCGCGGACTCCCAAGCACGCCAACTCCAAGGAATATGCCATACCTCAGTCTCGAGGAGGAACAAGGCAGAGATTTGCTTCGGGCGAGAAAATGGCAAGTGCTAAATCTCAGATCAATAATAGGCGACTTGTAACATCTGCTGCCGGCGAGGATGTGTATCTTGGCCAGCCGCCTGCCAACCGGGCTTTAATCGAAGTGAGTAATACTTACATCTTTTACCAGTGAAATTGGTGTCCGTTGTCGATGAATTGTTCTGAAAGCTTTATGTTGTACTCGTAGAATGGACCGCTGACCTTGCGCTAGGCCCGACTACTTATACCTGGCGATTGCATGGTTCCTCATGACTTAGAGAATCCAGCAGCACTAGATGATGTCCGTAAATCACACCATGTATGGATAACTCCAATTGAGAAAAACATTTTTAAAATCTCCAGCGAGTCAATACCTCGGCTGCAAGAGGCTGTCAACGCCATGAACCAAACGATTCATGACATGCGTTTATCCAGCAATCCTCTTGCTGCCCGATACTTCGTCCAGACGTGCTCAAAAATTACAAAGGATACCCTCATAAGTGTCAATATTGGGTCGAGACCTCGATTGAGCAGCCCACTGGCTGGGTCCGTTGATATTTCTAGAATCGTGCCGGAACTTCTCCGAGAGCTTCTTCCGAATTTCCTATCTTCGACTGAGATACTGATGAGTGTTAGCTCTGACCTGAGGATGCGCGTTTCCTTCGGCCATCTCAATATTAGGCAGAAAAAGAAAGGTCAGGAGAGCGAAGTTACGTATGATGAATTTGCCAAGTTAGCAAAGGGATATTCACTTCGCGCTACTGCTGCTAAGCTACACACCTGGTAAAAACCATAGTCCCTATTATTTAGGAAGGTCCCTGACTGACTATGCTCTGAAGGTTAGCAGATACCAGCCTTGCAAAGGAGGTTATAAAGAATCTATCAGTAGCGGGGGATGGCCTTGTCCTGGATCACAAAACAGCGAAACTCACAAATGGCTTGATATTGAGTACCGAACGAGGAGATTTGTTGTTTGATGACTGGATGAAAGATAGATGCGACTTATCTCGACCCAAGATTATCAATCCGGAATCAGCAAGTAGGCTCAACTGGATAGTGGCTGCCCCAGACATGCAAGTATTCACGTAGTCCTTGCGGCATCATAGGCTTTCTGACATGTATACTCTAGGGCATTTGACTGGCGCCTCAAAATAGATCCCTGCGAATTTGCCGAAAATATATCGGCGGATTTTCAAAAGTTTGTGAAGGGGTTCGTAGTACGTGGTAATGGCGATGGCCCTCTTGATGCCCCTAGCTTGCTAGTAAATGAAGCCGGGGAAGGGTTGACCAAAGTCTCCGAAACTCGATTGAAGACATCTTTCATCGCGGACTTTGAGAATACACCGTACGTTCTGGAGATAAGTATCACGCAGGTGTGGAAAGGAATTGATACAAGTTCGAAACCAGAAACAGGGTGGGGTATCGAATTATATGGCAAACACTGGGATTCAGCCATGAACCAAATCAGCCCGATTGACCGGAGGAAAGATTGGGGAGAAGGGTTAAAAAATGTCTGGGTTGGGATGGACGCAGATATAGGGCCAAGGTTCGAAAGTTTCCTCCGAGCTGTCTTGCAAGTTCAACGGCAGCTGGATGCTATGGATGCATCCTAAGCCGTAGGACAAATCCTCGCTATCTGCTACTTCTAGGTTGAGCGCAGGTACAGTTGCTTATAGAAACTTTGTATTAGGGAAGGCGCCTGTCCAACAAGTTTTCACGTTATACCATGAATTAAGGTATTCAATTTCCTTTTTTGGGGGGAGGGGGGAGTTAAAATTTCCTTATTTCTGACCCTCCGCTTGAGCTGCCATGATCTTTTGACGCAATACTACAAGATTCGTGTGATTAGCAGCTTGCTTGATATGATGCGGCGTTGCACACATACCCTCTTCTATTGTGCGAACATTGATCTGTTTCCTCTGAACAATTACTTCCAGCTCTTTTAAATTATCGCCAAGCTCTTTCACTTTTAGGTCGTAAAACTTCTCCGCTGATTTCAGACTCTGTCGACTGTCAGGATTTGTTTGCGAGCAAACTGAAGAAATTATAAGAGGCCGCGACCTGACCTTTTCTATCATGAATCCTGTGCCCACGTCCACCAAAACTGTATCAGTGCTTGTTAATTCGCCGCTCACGTATAATGAATTTGTCAATGGGACTAGGACCGATCTTGAGCCTATTATGCCACCGCCTTAGCTTTCCTCTCTGAGCATTTGCGAATCCTCCGTCAGCACTTCGGGAGCACACCTTGACTATCAGCAGATCGGCTCTGTACGCATCGGAGGCACTCTTTGAATTTGTTCTGGGCGCCGTGGAGCTGAGCAAAAGATGATGTTAGATGCTCGAGCTCTTCCTCTAGCTGCTTCTTGACCTGTGCGAGCTGTTGAGGCTCGAGGGTGTCGAGGTTGACTAAATGTTGTCTGATTAGCGCTATAGCGCAGAACGTCGCAATGGAGGTACGAGGTCAAAGACAAGAAGGAAGAAGGAAAGAAAGAAGGACGAGGAGGAAGAATAAAAAATCGAAGCTTACTGGTTTCTTTCTGGTCGCTCGACATGGCTACTCGTTCTCGTTGTATTGGGACATGGGAAGCTTAAGCAAGCTGGATGCTAGGAGAGGTTGCCCCTCTATGCATCGCTTTGTGAATAATTTCGAGGGGTTGATGATCCTTGTAACGAGGGCACTACGCTGAGCCTGGAATTAAAATATGACTATTGCGACATACTTCCAATCTGCATTTATGATACAGTATCATTTTTTGATTCAATTATAATCTTGATTGCTACTTCTTCGGTTGCAGCTATAGCCCCTTTAGTATATTCGCTACGAATTGCGGCACATCCTCTGCCGCCACGTTCTCCTTAATGGAGAGTCTTCTGCACTGCACTTCACAGATTCCCCTGTCTCGCCATGCTTTTCCGAGTACAACAACAACAGGGTATCCTATCATGTCCGCGTCCTGAATCTTCCAACCGAAGGCCTCCTTGCGGTCGTCCAAAACAACGTCCACTCCTGTGGTAGAGCCCCCAAGGCCTGACAATTGATCGTAAAAGTCCAAGGTCTGCTGATTGATCCCGGAGGTCGGAATCACAATGACTTCAAATGGCGCAATTGCCCGTGGCCAATTCAGGCCTCTATCATCTGCCATATATTCTGCCACGGCGCCCAGAATGCGAGAGACGCCAATCCCATAGCAACCCATCTGAAGCGGAATCTGACTTCCAGGGTTCTGGGGAAGCGCTACGGATGCCTCGAGGGGTTCAGAGTAGCGTGTACCCAGAAGAAAAGTATGACCCAATTCTAGTGCGCGATGAATTTCAAGCTTGCCCGTGTCACAGCGAGGGCAGTCATCGCCATTCATAATGCGTAAGAGGTTCAGATCTGTGCCAGTCGTGGTCTGTGTTATTGAAGACTGCCGGACACGGCTCGTTTCCAGGCCTGCGGGAAATAACGGTAGCTCATCCCGAAGGCTTTCAAAAGCTGTCGCCAACCGCGAATCGACGATGTTTAACAGCTGTAGCTCACCCTTTTGCCCCTCGGCTGCCTGTATCGCATCGCTCCAAAACGGTTCGGCCTCGCCAACACTAGTATCCAGCTCAGGGACTATTGATTTGACAGCATGTATATTCCAGTTGTCTTCTAATTGCGAATCGGCTGTGCGGGGATACCAAACATTTACGAGGGTTTTTTCGTCCTTTGTTATACCTCGCCAAATGCCAAAGTTTGAGCGCGAGATGGCATTTGTGAAACGTCTGGACGGCCGAGCCTCGGCTACTTCATCATTGGCAGTATATCCACAACTCTTGCAGCTTGCAACAGTATCCTCTCCGATGGCGTGGGAAAGGTGGTATTCGTGACTGTAATTTCCACCCATGTCCCCTGAGCTAGCGTCAGCTACCAACACTGGAAGCTTCAAGTCTTCAAAAAAAGCTGTATAGGCTGCAGCGACATCTCGATAAGTTTGTACAGCCGAATCAGTCGTTAGATCGAACGTGTATAAATCCTTCATGATAAACTCTCGAGATCTTAGTAAGCCATGTCTTGGGCGGATCTCGTCTCGATATTTGCGTGCTGAGGTAGAGGTATTTAGTCAGAGATCGTGATTGTTATAACGAAGAATCGTTGTGGTGTTAGATCCTCATACTGATTTGATATAGCTTTAAAGGCAAGTCTCTGTAGGAATTCAAAGTACTCGCAACAAGTGAGGTGATCTCCTCCTCGTGTGTCGGCGACAACATAATAGGCACTCCCTTGCGGTCACTAAGTCGAAAGAGCTGGTTGAGGGTTAATAGGAGATTTCCAATCAACGTAGGAACCGTGCCTCACTTCGGAAGAAACCCGATCTAAACGACCACTTCTGCGCCATAACTCTTCGGCTGTGAGAGTGGACAGAGCAAGTTTCGAAGCTCCTGAATGAAGCGATCTGTTAGCTTCGACTTCTTCTGGATGATGGGTGTGGTGGCTCGCCTAAGTTTTGCATGTGCTTGTCGATAAGACACTCAATTTTGCTTTGTACTCTTAATCCCAGAGGAAGAAGCTGGAAAATTCCAGATTGTGCCTAAGAAAAGTACTTCATTTAACTATCTTGCTTCATATAGATGAGTTCCGGAGACGAAAACGTGCTCACCTGGCGAAGAAAACCGGCTCGAATGAGCTTACCGTGACCGGCTGCCGATCAAATTAGCTCTTTGTTTCCCTACTTCCGGTCAATGCGGTGCTCATACATTCCCCTTCGGTTACAGAGACGCCGCCGGTGGGAACCCATATTTTCGACAACGTCGTTCTAGGTCGTATCGACTGAAACAGAAAAGACTGCGAAGAGAATCCGATGTAGCCCGAGCTACGAGTACCCTGCCGCGGACGAATTCCGCGAGCACATATTAATTTGGTAATGCGCATGTTCAAAATCTGTCCAAGTGGTCCATTCTAAAATTTTACATCATTCATTCTTCCTGGATGGTCGTTTATCGTAGCTTACAATCCGCAGGGCACTGAGGCCGCTGCCAATGAAGAGGCTGTAGCATGACGGAACGTTGAGCGACGCGCTAGGCGCTTGCGCTAACTGAAGCCGCGACAAGCGCAATAGAATCGTTGGTGCTATGATAAGATAAGGAAATTTAAGAAGAAAAAAAATGCATCTTATCCGGAAATTTACTGTAGCCAACTTCTCCCATCCGGCCAGTACAGCATTTGCGCCATGGCAAAGCATTCTAAAAAGAGTGGAGGGCCACGGCACTCGCAAGACGGGGCCACTCAATTAGGGAGTGGTCTGTCCCAGATTGTTTCCTCGATAAAAGAGGAAGTGAACGGCAACCAACAAAAGCGAAAGAATCCACCCACCGAAGCCTCTGGGAGGAGGCAGAAACAGCGAAAACAGCGCGATTCCGAAAATACGCCATCTACAAATGGTACCGGTAGCACCCAAGATGAACTGCTAGCCGAGATTAAAGCCTTGGGAGGGGATGAAGAGGACTTGCGCCTTGTCAACGAGGTCATCTCCGACGACGAAGCATTCACCGCAGAATCGAAATTGCCCGTCGATAAGCGCCTGAGGGAGGAGTTGGCAGCTTTATCTAAGGAGCTTGGTTTTGCTGCAATTGCGCCACCTGATGCTAGTGAAGACGAGGAAGAAAGCAATCACGAAGAGAATGAGGAAGAAGACGAGGACGAAGGCAAAGTCGAAGGCAAAGTCGAAGGCAAAGTTGAAGGGCGCCAGGGAGGCGAGAACGATCATAACAGCCGAAATCACAAAGAAACAAAAGAAAAGGGGCAAAAGGGACCCGCGGAAAATGATATGCGGAGGGTCGAAGGCCTGGTATGTTGATATTCTTAGGTTAGAGGCATCTCTGACAACTAACACAGTAAATTAGATATTCGAGCCACGCGCAGACTGGCATGCCACCAGGCTAGCTCAACTGCCTGAACCTACAGTAGATGACATTGGCCCATTCATGGGACCCATAAATTCACTGAAGCAGTACGGAAAGTCTCTCTTAGAACAAGACGCTGTGAAATATAGAACGACCGTTTTTGCATCCTCGTCTCACAAGTTTCTTTCCACTATCATGTCATCCGGTACGCTTACTGATAAGATCTCGGCTCTTACACTGGCTTGTCAGGAGTCACCTGTTCACAATATTCGGGCATTCGACTCTCTGATGAACTTGGCGTCCAAGAAAAGTCGAGCACAAGCTATTGGAGCTATAGGGGCACTCGTTGACATGCTCGGCCCTGGCACGTTGCTTCCATCAGATCGGCGATTAAGAACTTTCCAAAGCCAGCCTGGGCTGCTGGGTTCGCTCCAGCGAGCTTCCGTCAAATCCTGGGCTCCGAGTCAACCCCTACCAGGAAGAATTACACAGGCGCACTTGATCTCTTGGGCGTACGAGGATTGGTTGAAGGAGACGTACTTCAAGATCATTCAACTCTTGGAAGTCTGGTGCTCTGACGAGATTGAATATTCTAGAATGAGAGCCGTGGATTTTGTCTACGCTTTACTCAAGGATAAACCTGAACAAGAATCAAATTTGCTCACTCTGTTAGTGAACAAGCTTGGCGATCGCGACCGAAAGATATCATCGCGAGCTTCTTATCTTCTCCTGCAACTGCAGAATTCACACCCTGGTATGAAACCAATTATTGTGCGGAAGGTGGAACAAGAGATACTGCTTCGACCTACGCAGGATCACCGATCGCGCTACTACGCCATTAATACCCTCAATCAAACCATTCTTTCTAGCAAGGAACCGGCCGTGGCCGAGTCCTTGCTTCGTATCTACTTCGACCTTTTTGCCACCATACTAAAAACTGGAAAGCTCGGCATGTCGATACAAGATGAATCAAACAAGTCCCAGAAACCTGGAAAGGGTTTGCCTGCCGGAAAGTCAGCTGGTCACGCAAAGACGGCTGCTCCTCCCGTCCCTGAGACTGAGGCAGCAGATAAGCTTGTTTCTGCTCTGTTAACGGGTGTGAACCGTGCTGCACCATTTGTGGGCACTAACGATACTATGTAAGTGCTCTCCATACGCGCAGACAGCATACGCGATCTAAACCCCTGTTGATACTAACTAAATATCTCAGTATGGAGCGGCACCTCGATACGCTGTTCAAGATTGCGCACTCGGCCAACTTCAATACCGGCATTCAGGCTCTACTCTTGATTCAGCACCTCTCCACGGCGAGAAACCTTGCCAGCGATCGATTCTATCGAACACTGTACGAGTCGCTTCTAGACCCACGTCTGATTACCTCATCAAAGCAGGCACTCTATCTCAACTTACTGCTCCGGGCTCTCAAGAACGACGTGGACGTGAGAAGAGTCAAAGCCTTTGCGAAACGAATGCTGCAGGTAGCTGGTTTGCACCAACCTCCCTTCATTTGCGGCTTGCTCTACGTTATTTCCCACTTGAGACAAACCTTCCCAGACATCTCAACCTTGATCGAAGCACCGGAGGAGTCAGTATTTGATGACGAAGCGCCAGAAGAACGACCAGTGTACGACGGACGCAAACGACACCCAGAACATAGCAATGCCCACAGAAGTTGTCTGTGGGAAGTGGTATGTTTACATCCTTTAATGATATTATAGCAAACGCGAGACTGACCTTGCTCCAGATACCCATCCAAAAGCATTTCCACCCTTCTGTTGGCAAATTTGCGTCCGCTCTGCTAGATAGGAATCAGAAGATGCTTAAGCCGGACATGGAAAGTCACAGCCTTATTAGGTTCCTAGACAAGTTCGTCTACCGGAATCCGAAGTCTACGGATACTGCACGTGGTGCATCTATTATGCAGCCCCTTAGGGCGGCCAAGGATATTGGAGATATCTGGCTTGGCAGTGGGCGAACAAGCTCCTCTACGACGCAGGTCAACTCGGCGGCATTCTGGAATAAGAAGGCCGAAGACGTGGCTGCTGATGATGTCTTCTTCCACAAGTACTTCCAGCACGTCTCAAAAGAGACCAAGGAGGCTGGTAAAAAGGCGCCAGCGGCAGGCGAAGACGAGGGCGAAGAGGATGAGATTTGGAAGGCATTGGTTAATGCCCAGCCTGACATCGATGAGGATGCCTCTGATGCCGGCTTTGATGATCTTGACGATCTGGATATGGCATCAGATGGTGATTCCTCTCCTGCCTTGTCACTGGATAGTGACGACGAGGACGAGGATGACGAGATGAGCGAAGAGTTTGAGGATCTGGATGATGAGGCTGAGGAAGATGAAGATGAAGATGAAGATGATGGCTTGGTATCACCAGGCGTGCTCGAGGAAGGCGAGAAGAAGGAAGATAAGCGCAAGGCTAGGAAGAAGATGCTGAAGAATCTACCTACATTTGCATCCGTGGAGGATTACGCGGAGCTTTTAGCAGGGGAAGAGGATATGTAAAATAGACAAAACCAGCTTCATGAAAAGCAAAACTAGTTTCAGAGAGAAGGAGAACATTTTTGCTGGATTTAAGGGAGGAATATCTCTGACAATAGATACAAGCTGTACGGTGTTGACTTACCTACGGCCGCTGTGGATAACATTTGAAATAAAGAGTCAGCAGAACTCAATTAAATTCCATGTTATTTTCCTACTCTCGAGAGACGGTTTTGTCAAGAAAGATCAAGATGATAAATTCAAAATGAGTTTCTCGTTTAAAAGTGATGAAAGCGAGGAACAAAGGTACTGACTTCCTTACACCAGACAGTAAGCAAATACGGTAAGAAGTGGCCGTTAAGAATACAGATCCGAGTTCGGATGGATACATCCGGTCATAGCCGCGGTTTGGCTAGCCGCGGTTTGGCTAGCCGCGGGAGTGTAACTTATCTTATCGGCGCATAACGTGCCAATTCTGAAAAAGGCGCGATAGAAAGCCGTAGTCGGGCACGATTGCCTCGGCATTGGCTTTGGTCTCCTTTTTGTATTATCTTGGCCTCACTCTTTCCACAACGCTGTTTTCTGGTTCATAGAGGGGCGTGTAAGGCTCGTGGCCCAAAAACCACGGCGACGCTGGGCAGCATGTTCAGCCAACAAGTTGCCCGAGGGGGGCGTCGAATCAGCCAGATGGCCCGATGCGGGCAGCCGCTGTCATCTGTTGCGCCTAGAGGAGTCGCTCAGAGACGATGCTATGCGGAAACCGCACATGGTAAGACTCCTTTGGTGTTCTTCCAAGGCAATGGCTGGGCTGCATATACATGGGACATCAGGCTAATCTGCGGACTACCTTTGGCTTTGCGACAGGTACACAAAGACGAGTCGGACGAGGAGGTATCAGACTGCTTCTGTATGGTCTTGCATTCGGCAGCCTTGGGTCAGCAGCAACATGGTACGCAATGTTGCGAAAGGGCCTAGCCCCATACTCAGACGCCGAGACAGCGAAGCTTTTCACCCCGGGCAGCATCGAGGCCCGGGAGATTGAGGATACAATCAACAACCACCCACTGATCAAGGAGCTACGCTCACGCCCAGAGTACAAAGAATCACGGCCCCACCTAAAGATGTCAAAGGCATACCGCGACAAGAGCCTTACGGCCGGAACGCTGCAGGGCCCTGGCCGAATGGTTGTCCCGCCCATCGCATTTATCGAGGATGGCGGCAAATCCATCGTCAGCATTGCCTATGTAGGAGATGAGTTGTGCGGTCACCCTGGCCTGGTTCACGGAGGATTCTTAGCAACCATGCTGGATGAAGGGCTGGCGAGAGGGTGCTTCGACGCTCTGCCGCACAGGATTGCCGTGACGGCCAGTCTAGAAGTCCAGTATCGCAAGCCAACGCCGGCGAACAGCTTCTTAGTGCTGCGTGGAAAGACGGTTAAAGTGGAGGGACGTAAGGCTTGGGTCGAAGGGCATATTGAGACACTCCCAAAGCCGGGAGAGAAGCCGACAATTTTAGTAGAGGCGAAAGCATTATACATCTCGCCCAAGTACGCAGCGGTGAGTAGTCTTCCTTTGTCCAGTGTGTCCTTTTTTTTCTCGTAATGTCTTCGTAACTGACGTATCTGAATTCCATCAGTTGATGCCCCGAATCACGGATTAAAACGAGATACAGTGAAGAAAGACGGGATTTAAGACGACATTTAGATGAATGCAGCTGCTACGACAGCTATACTACGGAGTTGCTAGAATTTCCAGCTTACTCTCTTCTTTTGTTTATTTTTTCTTTTTTTCCTTTTCATTTTGGAAAGCAAATGGCAGGAATAGATCTATACAAGAGCTGCACATATATCATGTCTTACATAACGTACAGATGGGAGTTAAAATATATCAAGACTTGTTGGAGGGAGAGTGGTCCGTTTGGTATTGCAATTATAGATTGGCAGACCGGATAATTATACAAGACTCTTGGGTATCATCGGTATGTTTGCGATACATCGTACGTATACATACCTACATAGAACATAAGCATATGCAGATTCTCACATACCCACGACCTCCCACTTCAGCCCCAGCCACAACGATCAAACGACCAGCAGGCCACAGCAATGAACCAACGGTTTAAGCCACAGTAACAGTGGAGATAGCGGAAGTCGGCGGTTTCGGACTGTCGCCATCAGCCTCCGAAATTAGCACATCAGGCCGCTGACCTATCCATCTTGGGGGAGATCAGACTAAATGGAGTAGATTGTGGGTTTAGTCTAGGGAATTTTTCCCCCTTCGTTCTCTGTACGGAAGTTTGGCAGTACATCAAGTAGATTTCGTATGTGGAGAGGCAACATACGTTACGTCCAAATCTCTGCGTAGTGGCTCTCTCAGTGCGGGTGACGGCGAAGGTCCGAATATGAGGGAGTGCTGGCGTGTATCCTCTGTAGTAGGTAGGTAGATTATGGACTTTGCGGCACAAAGTATTTTTCGCTTTAGGAGATCGTCCACATTGTGGTCCATCATCTCTCCCTGTACTTCTCAGTCGCATTTCTCCCCTCCTCCATCTACCCCGTCCCTTTACCTTCTCTGGGCTATTCTCTCCTTTTCCCGTTCCTTATAAACAGCGATTTGTTTTTATGCTTTTTGGATAAACTCGGTCGACTTGCTAGAACTTTTCAACTCCTCGTTACACCATGGCCACGTGCGTATCGTCTACCCCTCCATCCCAGCTTCGGCAGCCATCGTCCCTCCCTTGCTTTCCTCCTCCCCCACCCATCATGAAAAAAGAGGTCTGGCCATGTCGCATAACACGGATCTCTTTGATTGATTCTTGCCAAATGGCAACAGAAATTCAAGCAAAAATTCCATCGCAGGAAGAGCGCAGTAAACGAAGTAAATCACACTAACATTTCATCCGCTACTCCAAACAGCAACATCACATGGCATCCGTCTCTCTCCCGCCGCGAGCGTAACCAGCTCCGCGGCCAACGCGGCCTCACCATCTGGCTGACGGGCCTCTCTGCCTCTGGCAAGTCCACCGTCGCCACAGCCCTCGAGCAGCACCTCCTGCATCTCGGCATCGCCGCCTACCGCCTGGACGGCGACAACGTCCGCTTCGGTCTCAACAAGGACTTGGGCTTCTCAGAAAAGGACCGCAACGAGAATATCCGCCGCATCTCCGAAGTTGCCAAGCTCTTTGCCGATTCTGCCACCATCGCCATCACGTCCTTCATCTCCCCTTACCGCGCCGATCGCGATCTCGCCCGCCAGCTTCATGCGCAGTCCAACCAAGACGGCGACGAGCCTATCCCTTTCGTCGAAGTCTTCGTTGACGTGCCTCTCGAGGTTGCTGAGCAGCGCGACCCCAAAGGACTCTATAAAAAGGCACGCGCTGGCGAGATCAAGGAGTTCACTGGCATCTCTGCCCCCTACGAGGAGCCTGTAAATGCTGAGATCACAGTCAAGACGCACGAGAAGACTGTCGAGGAATGTGTTGCTCAGATCACAAACTGGCTCAGTGAAAAGGGTTATATCAAGAGTGTTGAGTCACAAGTCAAAAACTAGGGGCGGTCCATGACAACGGGAGGCCAAGAGAAGACGAGGATACATCGTCTTGATACGTAATGCTATTTGCTTCTTTCGCCGAGCCCTTCGCCCTTCTTCCTTCGGTGCATGGAAGACTGACGTCAGGCAAAGACGGACGAAGAATCGAATGAATAAAAAAAAATGAAAAATGGCAGATACAGTATACAGGGCATATTACGCATTTGTAAAACTATCTATGGCCGCTCTAAGGAAACTCCGCTTCGTAATACACATAAGCCGTGTATTCGTGACCCTCACCAGCCCCCAAGCCGGCTGCAGCCATTTCTGAGCTAAGGGAAGCATCATCTTTCGTAACCCTACCGTGCTTGTCTCTCCCAAATGCATTTCCGCCCAAGTAAGAATACTTTGCATCTAGCGCTGCCTTCACTTTGGGGGCCAGCTTCGATGTTGTCTATAGTCGCAGTTAGTTCTTGCACATGAGATTGAAGTGCTGGTCCGAGTCAAGGAGGTTCGGAGCAGATCGTCTGAGTATGTAATGAACAGGCTAACAAGTGGCTGCACGACATACCTTGATCAGAGCTGTGGCATAATCCAGCGGCAACCCGTACCGCAGCACTGCTTCCACGAAGACTCGCAAAGTAAGAACGTGAATCCATATCATGACGCTCTCGCTCCAACCAGTCCTTCCTATGCGCAGAGCCTCGCCGCAAACCTTGCGCTCTTCATTGGTCACCCGATCCAGCTCGCGCTGCTCTTCCTCTCGACCGCCCTCGACGTATTTGTATTGACGAGGCGTCCACTTTTGTTCTCGACACTTGTGGATGAATTCGGCACTGTGTTTCTTGAAAGTTACAACGGCAAACAGCGTGAATTCGTCGTCGTGATCGACCTCGACAGATGATCTGGGTACCACCATGGGGGCGAGCGTCTCGTAGCTTTTGATAAAGTCCTTTTTTGCGTTCGTCGGCACGGCGATGAGATGCGTCTCGAGATACTCTGAGTCTTGGATGAGAAGTGACGGATCCACAATCGGAGTAAGAGATCTCGTCGCGAGAGTGCCCCTGCGGTCGAAGCAGGTCAATTAACTGGGAGAGGCTGAACAGATGCATTACACTTACGTCTGCCTCCTCTGCAGAGCCGCGAGATTCGTCTTGACGGTATTATATTGGTTGAATTTGGACTTGACATCATTGTCAACCGTGTTGAGTTCCTAAGCCGCCAACGAGATGAATCAGTAGATCCTAAGCCAAATTAGACTAAAGCGAAAAGCCTACCTTCTGAAGAGTGCTAATGAGGTCGGCTATGGGCTTGTCGGCTCGGTATCTCATCTTATTCCAGTTGAAATTGCGCAGATAGTGATCCGTCGGCTCTGCCAAAAGGTGTCAGCCCCTCTGTAATACGCATACGGGGTTATCCATTCAGAAGCGCTTCTTTGGCTCGACTGACTATCGTTGACCATCTTGTACGAGGCCATCCGGTCTTCATCATTGTTCAACACGCTGCGCAGGGAGTCCGCAACTTTGGCTACGACCGACTGGCATGCTGTGTCGAGCTTAGCCAAGTCATCGGCCTGCTGGACCAAGAGATCTAGTGTTCCAATCTTAAAGTCGGGGATGTTAAAGGGCAACACAGTGCCGTAGTCGGAAGATATGATCGCACTCAGAGATGAGATGGCTTCGTCCCGACTGCTGGAGTCGAAAGCGCTTTGAGGCAGCGATATCAGCGCATATTTGGAGGACATGGCGTTGGCTGCTCAGCTAGCAGGGAAATGGTGACGGGTCGGTAGGCAACTGCTCAGTATGAAGCCCTGAGGTGGAGATACGACAAGTGAGGGCGAGGAAGGAATAGAAAGGATGACTGAAGAGACGGGCGATGGGATTTCTCCCAACGTTGTTCGGCGACTGACAGAGCTTCGGCGTAGGAGAGATGGCAGCTCTGAGGCGTGCATCAGCAGGCTGCTTGCTTTGGCTCCGGATTGCTCAAGGCAAGGTCCCATACAAGCAGTGCTGGTGCGATCCAGTGACGGTTCTACTAGCAAGCTCTAGCAGTAATTGGCAGTGGGGGAGGGAGGCAAGTATCGAGTACTTAATATAGAGCCCACACTAGTAGGCGTTAAAGGGCAAAAAGCACACCAAACGCAAAGGTAGCGACTACTTGCTGCGCATCAGTCCATATCAGGGGGGTCATTCACCCAAAAGACCCCCGTTAAGTGCTACCCCTCTGCTTCGGCGGAAGGTGGTTCAAACGTTGTATGGAGGTGTCCATCGCATTACCGCAAGATTTACCATGTATGGGGGCTTTCTTATTCGCTTATGCGGGGGAACCTGTGTGGTTTGCCTGTACTCCATACATGCATAACGAGACCTTGGCATTTCTCTGTACAGAACCGCGGCACTATGCATGGCGCTAGTCCTATCTCAGTAATAGGCTCAGCCGGAATATGAAGAGAAAGATGCGCCGTGCACCGCCAACCTTCTCTCTCAGGCCATGGACATCACCTTAGCCGGCGACGCGCGAAATCAGGCCCTCTGAAAGAAAAGACAAACAACCGTTGGCCGCCCATCGCTCCAGACCATGTGAGGCATCTTGAATCGATATTTCCGAGGTTCTTTCTCTTTCCTCAGCCCCTCCCCAATCCGCCTCCTCGAACCTCTCTGCATCTCCATACTGCCATACAAATCTTCTTCTTCCTCCCCAGCCTCTCCTCGAGCGTCAATTCACCCAGCCCACGCGTGGGCATGAAGTGGTCTGCTGGCGCATTGTCACGGGATTCCTCCCGGCGCCATGGCTTCAGCTCCTGGTCCGTTCCCTCACATCACATTGGGACGCTGTCATCCCGAGTCCTCTCATCTCTAACTTGTCTTTAGTAGCTTCTGCGACCACCGCCGTCGGTGATTCTCCTCCAACTGAGGACTCGGCGGTCAAGGCGGATGGCGCGCCGGATTCATCTGCAACACCTGGCCCCAGACTTCCTTCTCCGATTCGCACTTCAAGTCACGGTAAGTGGGTGCGGCGTCTCCGCAGCTCCAATCCCAATAGGGTTATCTGGATGGCGTACTTATTGCAATTTCAGAAGTGAATGACGGCCAGGACGGAGCCTCCATCCATACCACTGATGGCAGGGTCAAGAATCCTGTACCCAGCAAGCTGAAGGGCAAGGCCGACAACAAGAACGGCAACTTTGGCGTCATGCATATCGACATAAACAGCTCACAAGCCGCTTTGCGAAACGCCGCCGCGAAGCGCACCAGTGAGGAGACAGAAGCTGCTGCAAAGCTAGCTAATATGCGCGGCTACCAGTCTATCAAGCGTAGCAAGTTAGCATGGATTCCGCCTTCAGAGCCGGATCTGCGCTCCTCTCCTAACACGTCTTATCCGACTTCACAAAACGGTTACTTGAACGCTCCCTACTCCTTGCCAGCTCGCGCCCTAGGGCCTTCGCCGCATGAGGCAAAAGCAGAGCAGGCCCGACTTCTTACCCTGCTGCGCAGCCTCAATCCCGTAGTGGTGGTCGATCAGTTGTGCAAAGCATTGGCGTATTTTGGAGGCATTCCTGGCGCGCCTTCATCACACGACGCTATCTTTCCTGAAAGCGGGAATAACAATGGCCAGGGCTCGCTCTTCATCGGCTGGATTGCCGAGATCTTCCCCCCTGTCGAAGGCAATCCTTCAGCAGTGGCGCCACACCCGTCACTCCAGAGCGCAGAGGTAGCCTCTGCGGCTGCTCCAGGGGCAGTTGCAGTGCGGTCATCATCTGTCACAACTTCGGCCACTGGTCCGTCTCTCCCTCCTCCTCTTCCTCCTCCTCCTCCTCCTCCTCCTCCTGCGCCTCCTGCTCTTCCTCACTCTCATCTTCCCCCTGCAGAATCTGCAGCCGAACATGTTCGTCCTTCAGAGACGCAGAACGCTGTTCCCGTTACTCCTGTTAAGAGACCACGAGGGCGGCCCAAAGGGAGCAAGAGCTCCAAGCCTCGAATAGATAAAGGGATAAAGAAATCGGAGACCGCGCAGTCTGCGTCTGGTCCAATTGATGCCGCTCATTCGCAAGCTGCACTGGGCCTGTCTCAGACGGAACACCGCAGAGGATATGATGGTACCATTATGACTACTACTGAGCATTCCCCAAATGAGATAGGAAGCTCTAGCTACCATACCAACATATCGGCAAATCTCGATCCCGATTCCAGTATCATGAGTACCCCCGGGACCGGTAAGAAGAGAGGTCGGCCGAAGGGGTCAAAAAACCGACCGAAGAACCCTCCCGAGGCTAGTCAAGCAGCTGCAGATGCATCCCATTCTCTACCGCCATCATCTACAGCTCCTTCCAATCCAATTTTGCAGTCCCCCTTATCGCATAAAGCAACAGGTAGCCAAAGTAACCTTTCGTCTTTTGCCAACACGATACAATCAAGAGCGGAGCAGCAACAGCAGCAGCAACAGCAGCAGCAACAGCAGCAGCAACAGTCCACGGCGCAAGAGAACGTCATAGCGACACACCATGCGGCAGCAATGGCATCTCGGCCTTCCCAAAATAGCCAGCAGACGGCCATACCAGCTGTAAGTAGCTGGTCTGTCCCGGGCATGCAATCTATAGACAGCAACCAGCAGTTTCGTGCTGTCAATAATCATTCGCAACCCAAAAAGAGACGAACTGGCGATCCAAGCCAGCCGTCCAGGGATTCAATGTCAATCATATCAACAACCAGTCCCTCGTCACAACTACGACATAACGGCGAGACGTCACTCCATATGGCCTCAGGGGATCAGACTAATTCCAAACGTCGGCGAGTGTCTCGAGAGACGCATCAGAATCCAATCCTTAACTCTATCGATGGGCAATCTACCCGAGTGGGCATTACGGCATCACCAATTATGAACAATAGCTACAACAGCATCAACCAAACTATGGCTACGGGTAGCTTCGATGACCAAATCTCCGGGACTAACGCCAGAAAGACGTCGAGCCAACAACTCCTACAGCCACACCATAGCCCACAGCAGTCACCACCGCAACCTCAATCGCAGAACCAGCCGCTACAAAACCAGCAACAAACGCAGCAATACACTCCTCAGAGGGCTCAGCAGCAGGGCGCCGGAGTGCGCCCTACACCTCCGCAACTCCCACAAGGCGGACATATATCACATGGATCTTCGAGACCCAGGGGACAGAGTCAGATCTATGGAGGTGCTCAGACAGCCATAGCTCCACAGAACTTCTATCCCCAGGCGAGGCAGTTGCCAGGCCAGCTAGGACATGTGACCGGCAGTGGCGGTAGCTTTGCTCGAGGAAGCAGCAGCGGCCAAACAGGTCAGTTCTCACCCTCCAACATGGCACGGCAGGGATCTGGCGACGCCCACCTCGTAGGTCTAGCTACCTCACGTGGCCAACCAGCGCACCAGCAAACCGCCACAGCCCGTCACCCGTCTGCCGGTTTTACCAACAGCCAACAAGTCCCCGCAACATCAGCGCCGGCGCCCACGACATCCGGTCTAAGCCAGTTCCAAACATTTGCCGAACATAATTACCTCGACATGGACTATGGACTCAATGAACGTGATATGCAGGACGCTGCCGCTGCCTTTAGCGATGCTACACAGCTTGAAGCCGCATTGGGTGAAACAAATATCAGAGAGAGGCTCTACCAGGCTATGAGCCGTCAATGACGGGGACGAAAGCAGACGATTCTTATCTAAACAGCTACATTTGACAGTGTATCTTAACTTCTTTAAAGAAGTAACGCATCAGAAATGCTCTTGAATTCATCATGTAAACGCTTTCTTTTCCTTTTAGTCTCTTTTCCCTCTAGCCCTTTCCTTACCTGGCAGTCTTGGCGCGCGGTTGGCTGGACGTTTTT
Source organism: Trichoderma orchidacearum (assembly GCA_023653515.1). Taxonomy (NCBI): domain Eukaryota; kingdom Fungi; phylum Ascomycota; class Sordariomycetes; order Hypocreales; family Hypocreaceae; genus Trichoderma; species Trichoderma orchidacearum. The sequence continues at coordinate 160,289 of JAAOZV010000011.1, forward strand.
TTGAGGAGTCAGGAGAAGTTTTTGTTTTTATGGAGTTTAGCTAAGAAGGCGCAAAAGGGAGACAAGCCAACGGGTTGAGGATTGTATCTATGTATTTCTCCCTACATCAGGGGAGAAGGAATTTGTCAACGTTTGGGATGAAAGTAAATTGAAGGGCGGCAAATCTCTGAATCTCATCTAAGCCTTCATGTCAAGCAAACACGATAACCATGAACTTTTCGCATGAATACCCCCAGGTAATGTAAAGACAATCCGTTAGATAACATCCCGTCTTGAATCTCAAAAGATGAGGGCGATTTTCACGAGAGATGCATGCACGATACTACATACTTCATTTTGCTTTATTTTGTTTTTGATTTTTATTTTTATTTTTTTCTTCTCTGCAAGCAGGGGTTGGATACCAGATTCAATGAAGTTGACAAATGAAACTACACTATAGAAGGACAATGGAAATTGCACTTAACAGTCGAGACAGACAGATTGCACGAGTTCTATGCATGCGGCTTAGCTGCGCCAATGCTGAATCCCCAAGCATGACAACACACGGTATAATGACCGCGTAGAGCAAGAAAAAGAGAAAAGAAAGAGACAAGATCCTTTGAGGGAAAGTAGTAAGAATAGCAAAATCCCCGTATAATCCATAACCATAATCCCACATCGTGGGTTCTTCCCGTTCCAGAAACGCCTCGTAAATGCTTCTTTCGTGTCAACGGACACAGACATAAGGAAAAGTGTAAGCAAGGGTGCTTAGTCGGAGTAATTCATCAGACGGAGTCGTAGACATGGTTGGTCATCAATCCACATCATCGCCAAGAGCCGCGGCGGGCGGTCTTACAGAATCAGGGATGTTGCGACCATACCACCATTCGTCTTCTTCGTCCATGCCATCTTCGCGGATCAGGTCCAACATGACCTGTTGGTTCCTCTTAATATCCTGCGGACGCTGTACAATCTTTCGATCGAGTATCATGGCTTCGGCCGTGGTCAACCAAATCTGTTGCAGAGCCGGTAAATCTCCTAGCAGGCTCTTGGCTTGCTCACGGTCAAGGGGGGACATGGGCGCATCCGCCGCCAGGCTAGTATTGAAGACGCTATACGGGAGGAAGCCACCATTGTTGGTGGAATCCACTGATCCCCATGGGCTCCTGCGACCTCCCTCGCTGAATGATGACCGATTCGGGGGCCGATCGCTGCTTGTCGACTTCTTCCGTCCAAAGCCTTTTAGCCCCAGCCGACCCTTTCCTGGAGATTCTGCCACAACAGGCTCTTTAGTGAGAGACGCGAACCAGGTATCAACAGCAGCCCGTCGATTGTTGTAGCCTTTGGTCTCCCATAGCCTTTCCACCTGCCGAAGGCCGCCGAGGCATAGGATGGCCACGTGAACCTCATCAGGGGGCCGTTCTCTGAGATAGCCACGGAGAGATCGCTCCACTCGGCCAACGTACGTCGGCGGTCGCAAGCGGCGACAAAACGACGAGATGATGAGAGGGAATACTTCGTGCACTCTCAGCAGCGTCTGGTTGTCATACATATTCATGATCTGGGCTTCGATTGGATTGACCGTATAAGGCTCTTTCAAGAGGCCATGTCCATGCTTGGTTATATACTGCAGGTGTAGCTTTCGGTATGTCTCGAAGAAGTGGAAAACGGTGAAGAGTAAAGGGATAAGCCGTCGTCGCATGCGTTCGTGCTGTGGGGCGAAGGCCAGTTTTTGAGCTTCCGTTTGCCTTAGGAATATGTCTTTCGTGATCCATTCGCACATGAGAAACGATAGTTTGGCCGCAACGTGGAGACGATGCCATAAGCTGCATAAGTAATGGAAGCTGATATCGGAAGAATCCCTGAGAGGATACAGCCGAGTGGCGTAAGCGGGTATGTGGTGTTCTAGATGATATCGTACAATGGGGACTTCGTTAACAGTGACAAGGGCATGCCACGACTTGGAGGCCAGTCGGAGATTAAGAATGTCTGTTAGAGGTAGAGAAGAGACGATTTGAATCTGCAGCTCGCTCGGTAACGCGAGAAATAGTTGATCAAGAGGTATGCTGCAAGGGAAGACAAAGACATGTCGGTTAGCATAGAACGCTTAAAGATCGGTCGACTCAAAAGGACGAAGTGGACGAACCTCTTTCGCGTTGATTCGGTGGAAGCTCTCGAATGAGCAGCAACCGCCGAGTCTGAGTCAGACTTGGAGTGTAATAAGGAAACCCGATGTCGAATACCAAAGAAGCGGCTTTTATCGCGTTTCGAGTCGGCAGGTTTGACAGCCTCGACATCGGCAGTTTTCGAATCTCGCAGCGGGAGGATAAATCTCGACGTGGTGGCATGAATAGTCGTCGCCGTGGCACTGGATTCCGCAGGGTCCGCATGCTGCTGGCTGGTTTGTAGTTGACTGAGCTTCTCGAAGTACCGCTCGGAAGCGAATTCGGTTATGTGAGGCGGGTCCATGGCGGCGACGCGACGCTGATGCTCGGCCATGGTGACGGGTAGGGGAGAGAGAGGTGAGGCGGCGAAGTGAACGAGCGACTAGATTTGACGTCTTGGGTGACGAGCGGCCGCGCTGGCCAGCCCGGAGAGTTGAAGGCGTCTCTATTGCTGGGCGCAGGGAGAGGGCAGCGGTCTTAACATGGCGGGGAACGGGATGGCGAAGCCGCCCAGAAGGGAGGAAGAGAGGGGAAGTAAGGGAAGCTTAGAGGCGAGGAGCGGGACGGATCGATGAACGACTTTGATGGGCCGTCAAGAAAACGCCGGCTGAGGACGCAGAACGTTGAGCGATGGGCGCACGATGCTGTTGAAGGCGTTGCGTTTCGGTACTCTCCAGTCCACGCGCGGTGATTGCTTGGGCGCGACGTCGATTTGATAAAAGAAGGAAGAGAAAAGAAGCGGAATGGGAGACAGAGAGGGTGCCTGCGCGATGCAGGGCAGGCTCAGCGAACTGGGCAGGCGAGGATGAGAAAATCAAGGACCTCTGAGTGGGTGGACAGGCAAAGTGACTAGAAGAGGAACCTGGAGGCGGCAGGCTGCGATAATGGGGAAGAGGGAAATGGGTGGATGCTGGCCTGGCAGGTGGTAGACAGGAGGGTTAGCGGACAGTGGACAGTGAATTAGTGGAACAGGTCCGCTAGCGCCTTGGTAGGTCCCCTTCGTGGGCTGTAGGTGGGAAACTGGGAACGGCCGGGGGTGAAGAAAGCCCTGTGCTCGGGGACCTTGGACAAGAGTCCACGGAGCCTCTGCGGCCTCTGCACCCTTTGCAAAGTTGCAGGAAAAAAGGGCAAGGCAATGGGCGCGCGCTGATTCGCCCAGGCGGCCGTTTGGCCGGCGTAATAGTGGAGCGGCACAAGAAAGGTGCTGGAGCGCGCGACCAAAGAGAATTTGGGGGCTTCGGGGGGGGTCACAGTGCGCATTACGGTGTGTTGCGACGCCCATATCTGGACCTGCTATCCGGTCGGCCTTTTCGCTCTGCGGAGCTCCCTGAAAAGGACGCCTCCAGGTTGCCTCTAGAGGTCGCCTCCAGAGGTTGCCTATAGAAAGAACGTCCGGGGCATCTGGGGCTGCACTGGGGCTACATTGGGGCAGCGCCTTTGGGGAGGGGCGCCTCCGCTCCCAAAAGAACGCCCCCAAGGAAGCCGTCCTTCTCTGAGCCTCGCTGGCGTTTCGGCTGGTCTCGCGCAAACCCAAAACAAGTCGGTCCTCGGTGGGGCCCAGGTCAGTCGGGCCGCACAGTAGCGCCGCGAGGGAATCCGCACGCAGGCGGATCCCTATTCTGGATAAGGCAGGGGAAATCACATCGACAACAAAGCCCGGAACGTACATGCCTCAGCCTACTGCATGTACCCAGTACCCCTCTGCATACGCCTTACGCACCAACAGGTAGGTACATAGTGATGCAAGGCGCCTTTAGGCCGCTGGCTTACCATAGAGACCTGCGTGCGCCGCTGAAATTTTGCATTTTAGCCGAACGCGCTCCAAGCCCGTAATACTACCTCCCAGACCCTAGTAGTTTCCCTCAGTCAGCCGGACCAAGCACGTATAGCAGCTTAGGTACTTGGGTACCACTTGACGCCTTCCAATCCGCCGGAATCGCGGAACGTGCGCCGAGAGAGAACAGAACTGCTTGTACCCAGGTATTATTAGAGAAAAAGATCCTGCACCTTCTCGCGACGCTTCGAATTTTCTTTTTCTTCCCCCCAACCTGGAACCCAAGCCAACGTAAAGCTGCTAGTCCCACAGAGTCGTAGCGCCAGCTGCTATTCGAGCGGTTGCTTGCCTGTGCCCGCCTGCCCACGCTGTGGAATTGATTGCGTGCGTGCCCACATCGTCATTTCGGGCCACAATCGCGATCCGCAGCCGCAAAACATCCCCAAGATAATTACTGCACGTTCGTCTTGCATTCAGAGGTACATGACATCGGGACAGGATCCAGCCGGCGAGCGTTGAGGGGGCCGATGTCTTGGTTGCTGCTTAGGGAACGATATTCCGTTGCTACACCGCCGCAGGGCACTAGAAGATTCTTTGTGCTCTCTTTTCTCTCGACATACCTAACCTGACGTGCTTTCTGCATAGTTTGATTCTCGTATTTGGCGCAGACAGAACTCGCAAGTGCACACCACCACGGCTGCCACCAATAGGACACAACGTCTCCAACGGGTTGCTCTCTCCTGGTTCCCATATCCGAGAGAGATGCAGTTATAAATCGCCTAGTCTATCCGTCCGCACACGGCGCTACTGACTACTACTACTACTACTACTACTACTCCGCCTAGACAAATCATCTAGCTCAAACACGACGAGCTTATACCCAACGCGGGATGCCGAGCGAAATTGGGGGGAAGGGAGGGGGTCATTCAAAGTGAAGTCGTCTGTGGTGTCCCATCTCCATTTCCTGTTATCGTCTCTTGTTTGTGTGGTTGGTCCATCCCAAGATAACATACGTGAGCCTAGTATATAACCTTGTTAGTCGCGGATAGCAGGCTACGTCGCAGCGCCGGTTCTTTGGGACGTGTGTACTTCATCCTTACTTCACTTTGAATAAGGTACTACTAGTATACTTACCCAACATCCCGCCGCACACCAACCAGCATACGTACCAAGTCTTCGCCATCCATCATGAAACCGACGCTGCACTATCCTAGCCGTGGCGTTGCCGCAGCCCGTCCCGGCCGAAAATCCCTACGGCCGGAGATGAAGACACGAGACGCATGATATCGGTACTACGGATAGGGCTGGCGAACATCCGGATGGGCACACAGTTATTACAGGGCCTGCAACGTCCACAAAGGCCTTGCAACAGTATCGTGAGCAGGTAAAGAGACAGAAGGGGGAGGAAGCCATTGCGGCCCTACTCCGGCCGTTCTGATGTCTCCTAGAGTTGTCGATCCAAACACGAGAGGACGGGCTGCAGCTGCAGCAGCCAGTGATGCATACCCCAGACAAGCGACTCCCCACACCAACCAGGTGCGGTGTCAATGGAGGAGACGTAGCACAATAAGAAACGCCCACCACTATGGTTTGCCTCTCTTTAGTTAGAGCGATATTGCAGTACTTCGTATGGCTTTTGGTGCCGTTGCTTTTATCTTCATAGCGCTGTCGGTAGATGGATGATCATGAAGTCATGAATCATATCAAAGTGCCGAACACTCTCTCATTGGCAATCTCTACAGAGTAGTCTGTAGGTCTGAGTAATCCCAAAAAAGGCAATACATATTTCCCAAAGGGCAGTGCAAGGCCTACTAGGACTGGCTTACGGTCGATTCGGTCAGGAGAAATGCCGCCGCTATCGCCGGCCACAGCTACGTTGGGTATCCATCCGGAGTTGGCTTATCCTCTGCTGCTTCCCTACTCTGTCCAGAGTACCTTAAGTACTACGTCCTTGGTAAATGCCTTGCCAAAGCCTGCACATTAGCCCACTGCTAGTGCTCCGTAGTAGCAACAAGGAGCAAGCACTGTGGCTGTTTTGGATTCCAAACTGTGACCCTGAGGTTGAGTGGTGATCGACTCGCCCCCGTCTTCCCCAAATCAAGGGGAGGCTTTAATCCCGGCCACGAAAGTGCGTAGTGTTAACAAGCCATCAAATCGGGGCGACTCCCAAAGAGAAAAATCAGCAATAATTGATTACTGCACCCCACGAACACAGATGCTCCCCAATTGCCCTCTGAGGACATTTCTCATTTCCATCACGTGACGGCGGTGACTCCGGCTTCAGACTGGATCGCTGGTGACGTCGCTGAAGAGCGCATGATAGATTGGCCGGCGAAAGTGGTCGGAATCACCAATACCTTTTCAAAACTCTTCTCCACAAAACTGCATACCTCCTCGACAGCCGGGATTGGCTTTACGGGGAACGACGCAAAGTCACAAATCGACCTAGGACGAAATCCTTTGGTTGCTCTTATGCCTTTTCATCTACACCATAGCACCCGAATAAGGGCTCAAGTAAGCTAGATTTTGATGGTATTAGTTCTCGTCTGCTCAAAAGCTGTTTCCATGAACAGAAAGGTACTCCGTACCCCATGCTATTACTTTCTTCCTGACCATCAGCAGATTGTTGCGAGATTGAATCTCGCCTCGCGCGAAGGACCGATATGGCCAGCTCCAACTTCCTGATTTGCCCCCCATGCAATCTAGCCCTGTGCAACGTCGGGAGAATTCAAATTCGTACTGGTGGAGGTAGCATCTAGATGGGAACAAACAGCGCGAAACGCCCACTCGGATCATCCCGTGTGCTCAATGAAACCTCCAGCTTGCTTCAACCCCATCCTGGATACTCATAGGGTCGTCCACATCTGACTACCAAGACGTCCACTCGTCCGAATGGTAGGTAGGCAACGAGGAAGAGCCTTGGTTGGAACTGCAGGAGAGCACACAGCTCGGAAATATTCTCCGGGCGTGCAGGAAATTAGCGTAGGCCCTACTTAAGGCTGGCTAATCAAGCCGACCGGACGAAGCCACAACGCTCCAGCCAGGGTCTTTGTCTCGGGCGGACTTATGGCGCCTTATTGTTCTTTCAGCTCTGCACTCAACCCACTAACCGATGAACTTATTTCATCTATGAAAATCTCTGTCGAACCTGGCACGGGTAAGGAGCACAAAGCTGTACTACAATAATATCCCTTCAAGTGTGCCAAGGCGCAATAAAGAGTGGACAAAGCACATGTAAAACATCCCAACCAATAGGGATGTGAACTTATCAAAGAACTTTGGTCGCTTACTCAGCACCGACCACTGAGCTTTTAATAAGTCTTTTCAAGAGAAGCAAACGTGGTACCAGCCCAAGAAGTCTCTAAAAAAAAGTCATATCTAGAGACATCTAGTGGCTGCCGTCTAGCCGTTATGCATAGCAGCCTGCACAATACCGATCTACAAGAGTGTTGTGCCCAAAGGCGGCATCGGTGGATCACGGCTTCATTCCGGTGGCATTACAAGAAACTGTCAGATGTCTAGTCAAAATTATTTCCCCGAGTCGTCGCAATCTGAGCCTTCTCTTCAGCTGCTACGGTGCCGATAGGCCATCTCGGCCGTTTACGGTGGCGAGCGGAGATCAATTCACGGACAATAGCTAGCCGAATCTACGACCTGCTGTGTAACATGCAACGCCGGCATTGGGAGCCTCTCCTGTACAGGCTTGCGTAGCATCTGTTGGTGGGGGAGATGGAAGAGGAACCGTTGGAAATTAACCGTTACAGTGAGCCAGCTGACTCATCCTCTCTCCGCAGGTCGAGGCTTGCTGTGAATGATGCCACCCAGAGCCACCCTCGCTCACGTTCTGTACTATTAATAACATTGAGTAATAAGGTACGGTAGAGACAATGCAGCCGCGCCGTTGAGGCGTTGACGGGCCCTGCGTAGTGTCTCGGCTACTCCTCCTCCGTAGTCCCTACCCTAAGGTAATCAATCGCTTCATGTTTTCTTTGATTCTGCGGAGCACCTACTGCCATCTAGTAGCAGCTATGCATTAGGGGTTCGGTCTTTTGGAGGGGCTTCTGCTCTCTCTACCCTTGTAATTCTCCATTGTCATTCTTCCCATCTCCAAAAAAAAAGCCGCGGCCAACAGCGGAGAGGGAAAAAAAAAATGTGGGAAAGAGGCAGATGAAGAAAAACATTGGTTGCTCGAAGAGGTACCGCCCCGAAGCTCCGCGCTGCCTAAGCCAACCCCTCTCTTCCAATCATGTCAGCGAGGCCAGGATTCGAATTCTCCTTCATCCACCATCGCCTTTTGTTCCAGCCAAGGCATCTGTCAGTTTTTTTTCTTTTCTCTCGCCAGAAAGTCCCTCTGACGGCGCGTCAGACAAATCGCGAGTAACGACCATGTACCGATAACTACGTTCTTAGCGAGAAAAGACAGAAAGAAAAAGATCCTCCGACTCTTGCCCCGAGTGTCACCGAGCCCCGGACGGGCGGACGTCGCTGTTACATAGTCACCAACGAACCTCTGCCCGTACGGGTCTTCAGCTTCTCACTATGGACCCATCTTCGGGGCCTCCTCGGCCACCTGCTGCCGCTGATGCTGAGCCTACCTACGAACCCGCTCACGAGCCTGCTACCGTCGACAGCGCTGTCGTCGCTCAAGACGACGCCGAAAAGCTTCCTTCAGCTGCCGCCGACACAGGCCCCGTCGCAACACATTTGGCGCGATTCGAATTTAGCGACCATGGCACCAAGATCTTAATGGTTGAGTGGTATCCTGGCGCTGCAGCAGCAACCCCCACCTCGCCTGTAGGAGATACGAATCGTGGCGTCGACGTGGTGGTCTCAGATGATAAGGCCAGCTCCAATGCTGGATCTGGGCCTCACACTCCTCCTGCTCCTGCTGCGGAAAATGCATTAGCCGCGCCAGCCCGCGTGCCCGCAGACCCGGTTGTTGATGCTACCGTCTGGGAGGTCTCGTGGCCGGGGAAGTCGACGTTCCTTCCGGCCAGGGATACCGATGAGGATGACGCCCGGCGTCGTGTCTTCTTCTTGCTACCCCCCGAGGCGCCAGTGCCAGCAACTGTGACCGTTGCGCGCCCTGGACGTCCCAGCTTGGTCTTGAAGCCGCTGCCGGCCATTTTCCCGGAACACTTCCAGGCAGACTCTGGACCTCGGGGAGTCCTACATACGATATGGGCCAAAAAGCGCCTAAGAGAGCTCGAGCTCGAGATGGAGGCCGAGATGAGGGCAAATCCCGAAAGCGTGGGCCTTGAAATGGCTCTGGCTGAGAAACAGTGGATCATTGATAACTTTCTACGTACCCCTTCATCGGCTGCTCCCCTTACTCCCCGCTCACCCATCACTGGGCGCCTGGGTGATAAGCTCAAGGGTTTGCGTCTGGCCACCTCTCCGGCAGATTTGGTGCCAAGCCCACCAGGTAAGCTGTCTCTCGAGGCGTCTCATGTGAGCCCTGCCGGTGATCCGGGCTAACTGATGGACAGCAAACACCTTTACCAGCCCTGACAGCAAGTCCCACATGTTATCCCCTCTGGGAGGCGATATTGCCGTCTCGTCCTTCTCTACTATACCTCGTAGTCGCCCAACCGGTCCGGTGTCTCTAGATGCTGCCCTCAAAGACAATGCGGCTCCCCCACAACCTGATCTGCAGGACACTGAGGACGATCTCTTCGCTCTACCCATGAGCCCCCGGAGCCCGGATATGATAAAGAGTCCATTTAGCGCCTTGGGCGTTGGTCTCTGAGACGGAGGGATCTTCGGCAGAGTCTCAGGAAAGAATTCCAGCATTGCATAACCTGTTGTCATATTTGTAACCTTGATACGATACCCTTGAACGCATACAATCATCAGATGTCGAGACCCAAGTAGAGTCTTTTGATAGATTTTCTGGTAAACTTGATCTGCATTATCCACTTTATAGATAGCATACACTTTCAACGCTACAGCGTCGAGCTTATAGCTTTTGTTAAATGGTTTATACTACTAAACTATTTATGCCCACGACGGAAAGGCTACTGTCATAGCTACTTAAAAAAAAGAAGAAGAATGGAAGCGAATTTCAACATCCCCTTCAGATAGAAGATGTGAGAGCTTGGATTTAAGATATGGCAAATTCTTGCCAGGGTATAAGTTCTATAAGCCGCCAAGTCATTGGCAATAAAAAGGTGATATCCAAGCCATGCTTCAGTTCTCACATGTCCGTGAACATGGTTGTGCATACTCCATGCAGCTAATCAGGCCACCACACACTTCATATAGCCTTCCAAAGCGATGTTCTACCTCCAACCACCAACACGGCCTTCATCCCACCTCTCTTTACGTTCTTGTCGAAGATAATACTGCACCTTGGCTTCTCTATACCTTCTTATCCACTCGGCCGCTTCCCTCTCTGAGGCGGTTGTCTCCCCTCCATCAACACCATCTCTGTCGAGAAAGCTGTCTTCCATAGCCTGACATAAAAGGGCCTGCTCCTGAACGCTCTGGCTAAGCAGCTGATATAGCGCCGCAGGGCTGAAGCGCGCGAGGGCGAGATCCATGTCGGACTGTTTTTGGCGCCACTGCCGCTCGAGTGCGTGCATGGAGAGGAGCTGGGCCTGGGTAGCGGAGCGTTGATGGGAGAGGCGAGCCTCTAGGTCGGCGAGGCGGGTGGCGAGCTCAATGTTGGAGGAAAGAGAGGCGAGAAGATCTTGGTGAGAGGCGAGGAGAGATGGGTGGATGGAGGCGGGCGAATTGGCAAGGGCGTTGAGGAGGGCGGGATTGGTGAGTATGTCGGCGATGTCTTGTTTGCTGCTCGAGCCGCCAGGTCAGAAGCTTCTTCATCACGCATCCTCACTATGGCATATGCCGAGGGGGCCCGGAGGCAAGAGAGAAAGGGGGAGGTCTCAGCTCACGACTTGTCCTGGAGCACCTGTGGTAGCCACTGATCCCCAGGGTCTGGAATGGCAGCAGCCCTGGCTGCCGCCGGCGGCGGAGGTGTCGATACGGCCGCCCCAGCATTAACTCCAGTGGCCACAGAGCTCCGATACTGCCGCCCAGCTTCGGACAAGGCGGACGGAGGCGAAGGCGGGATTGCCCCGGCGGCTGGTGTGCCTATGCGACTAGCCTCCTGGCTGCTGGGTTTCGGGGGGAGTATCGGGGGCGTTGGCGCATGGGAATCTGGAGGGAAGCTTGACATGGTTGGAGGTGCTGTAATGGCGGAGAAAAACAAGAGGCTGGTTGAAAAGAGGGAGCAGCAAACAAAGAGTGAGTATGGGGGTAGTGGGAGAAGATGATGGTTAAGTCGGGAGTGACGATGGAGCTTATTATCGATTAGTGGTGGAGTTTCGGGTTCGCTCGTGGCTTGTGGGGTACTAGGTACCTACTAAAGGCAGCTTGGTACCTACTACCTAGTAGAACTCACCAAGGTACCTACCGTGGTACGGCCTACGCGGCCCATATCTACGACTGCTGTAGGTACTATTCCAGGCTAAGGACTACAGATATAGAAGAACCAGTTACCAATAGTTGGTAGGATTAAGCTTGCTCGTCTCGATGGGGACGGGAAGTAATGTATCCCGCCATTTAGTGTTTTCCTGCCGAGGTACCTTAAGGTAGGTAAGGTATAGTAGATGACCTTCAATACACCTCAAACGGCCCCATCAAGGCATTGGATCCTATATGTTGCATCCACATAGTCCGCCCAAGGTACCACTGATAGCTGGGTTTTTAACCATGCGGCCATCACATGGGGATGTGACTGAACGCCTGTGCAATTACAGACAAAGGCTGTTGCTACCCCGCAATCGCATCGAACGGACGGATGGAAGGGAGTTACTTCGTAGCGCAAATCCAGAATGAGTGCACGTCGACATTGGATCACCAAGTGATAGACAGGATCTGACGTCGAATTAAATCAACGATCGATACTGGGTACCTTAGCATTGAAGGTAGGCGCCAGAAAGAGAGCTTGTTGTCTTGAGCGATACTACGATACAGGGTATGCTTGTACTTTAACATGATATCATAACCAGACTTTGATATGTTCAGAATCCGGGTGCCGCTTTCCGCGGGCTCCTTTCGCTTCTGCCCCTCAAACCTCAAGAATGACATGTGAATTACTTGGGGATTGAAGAGGCATGATTCGTCACTCCCTCTATAGTAGTAGCCTCCCAAATCAATCTTTTGCATTCTAATGGATCAGTTCCACCTAGTGTGTTAGGATATAATTTGCCGCTCTCTTCCATAAGTGGCTCTCGTACCGACTGAAGCCACCCAGGATAGTTGTAGCTGTTCAAATCAGGTCTAACCTTCTCCCCACCTACTTTTTAGTCTTCATCTTGTCCTTCTCGGATTCTTAAAAAAGCCCGGAATTTTACACTTGGCGCATCCTTTAGTCGCTATCTGTAGACGTTAGCATATATGAACATGGCCCCCCAGGATGCCTCGTTTCCGATCATGCGTTTCCGGGCCTCCTCCCTCCTCTATTCTCGTGACGTCCATCTTTCGCTCCAGCCAGCGCTGCCTGGGTGAATTGCGAATGACATCCTTTCGTGTCTGTCTGTGGCAGAGAGAGTAACAGAAATAGTGAAACAAAAAGGAGTAAGAACACCACGAGATATGTGCTCACTGAAGTGATAATTGATTGAGCAGCTCATCGACTCTCGCTGTAGCAGCTTCGATTCTGGGAGAGCCTTAGTCGTTGATCAAAATCACGCAATCCCGGCAAAGTAGAAATAAGAATCATGGGATTGACGGAGACCTTGTGGGAGAATTTCTCCATCAAGGCGTTTTTCATCGCCTCAGTCGCCATATGGGCTCTATCAATGGCTATCAGTCGTATAAGGGAACACCGAAAGATCAAGAGCATGGGCAACTACGGCCCTTCTCTCAAATCCCGATTCCCCTTTGGTAAGCTATATGCCCTCCTATTTCTTCTTCTCACTGTCCCTGCATCACAATATTGCCCCGCATATCTGAAAGCAAGCCCAATCTCAAAAGATGATCCGAAGCGTTCAGTACCTCATTCATCATTGGCTAACACATTACGTGGTCATCTACAGCCCTGGATTTCGTCTACTATGGCATCCGCTCTACTCTTGCTCAAAAGAACCTCGAGCTATGGAGAGATACTTTCTTTGGCGGCGCCAATTCCTGGACCTGTGAGATGCGCGTTCTTAACCAGCGTATCGTCTTCACCGCAGACCCAGAGAACATCAAGGCCGTCCTGGCCACTCAGTTCCACGACTTTGGTAAAGGAAAGCAGTTTCACGATGAGTGGAAGGACTTTCTCGGCGACAGCATCTTCACTACGGACGATGAACAGTGGCATAGCAGCCGTCAGCTCATACGACCCCAGTTTACAAGGGATCGCGTCAGCGACCTGCACTGTTTTGAGTCTCATGTGCAGACATTGTTCAAGGCCATGGCCAACGGCGGTCCGCTGGACGGGGAGCATCAACCGGTTGATCTCTCTCGAGCTAACGGGCGGAGAATCGACATCAGTGAGCTCTTCTTCCGGTATACCCTGGACGTTGCTACCGATTTCTTGTTGGGCAGCGATGTCAAGTCTCTGTCGTGAGTGATAAGCTAATCCTCCAAAGAAGAAGACAAAAAAAAAAAAAAGCCTTAGACCGTTGACAGCTTTACTGATAATGTAATGTCACCTAGGACGCCAAAGCAAGACTTTGCGGAATCCTTCAACGAAGTCCAACGAATTCAAAACATTCTAGTTCGCGTTTCAAAACTACGTTGGCTTATCCCCAAGAGGGGCTTCTTCGCCGGTCTCAAAGTCATCAATTCCTTCATCAACCACTTCATCCAGCGTGCGTTGCGCATGAGCCCGGAAGAGCTTGCCGCTCACACAAAGTCAGATAAAGACTACACTTTTCTGCACGAGCTTGCTAGCTTCACTCGTGATCCGAAAATCCTGCGTGACCAGATTGTGGCCGTCCTGCTAGCTGGCCGGGACACCACCGCGTCGACCATGTCGTGGGTGATTTATGAGCTGAGCCGCCATCCCAAGGCCGTGAGTCGACTTCGCAATGAAATCATCGAGACAGTCGGCGAGGACCGTCTCCCCACCTATGAGCACTTGAAGAACATGCCATACCTAAAAGCCGTGCTGAACGAGACCCTTCGACTCTATCCCTCCGTCCCGTTCAACGTCCGAGTCGCCATGAAGGATACTACTCTTCCTCGCGGTGGCGGGCCTGACGGCTCCGAGCCTTTGCCCGTCCTGAAAGACACCCCCATCGCATACTCTACGCTCGTCATGCAGCGCCGCCCAGATCTGTACCCTCGACCATCAGATACCTTTGCCGATCCCAGCGTCTTCAGCCCCGAGCGCTGGGCCGTGTGGCATCCAAAGCCGCACGAATACATTCCTTTCAATGCCGGGCCGCGGATCTGCATTGGACAGCAATTTGCCCTGACGGAAATGAGCTACACTCTCTGCCGCATCTTCCAACGGTTCGAGCGTGTGCAAAGTTTCATGTATGAGATTGACAAGGGAGAGCCACTCTTAAAGTCTGATATTGTCTTGTCACCGGGACAGGGGGTGCATGTTGCGTTTTGGGAGGCAAAGAAGCAGGCTTGAGGGTGTTTTGGCCAATAATTGACACAAAAGTGTGATGAAGACGGGTATACTGAGTCTCCCCTCTTTTCTGTTTCATTTTTGCGTTGAAGCTACATGTTCATATGTGCCATGAATACAGATTGGAAGCTTTTAAAAGCAACATCAACCTATCCTGCTTAAAATTTCCCAAAATAACCAAATGCCCCCTATCATACCGCACTTACAAACAGAAGAGTCTAGACTTAGACCAGGCTCCGAAATCAAGGGCCCAACTCCCTCTTCGCTAGGCTTAGCTCTATACCCCATATCGAAAGAAACACCAATAGAAAGTTCATCGTACGCCTGCCCCTGGTCCAACGATATAGACACATGTAGGCAAGATCGGCCCTTCAATCTACTTTCTCCCAAAGCTATCCTTGACAGCCTTGCCAAATCTCGCAATCGCTGTATTCATGTTCTCAGGACTGGAAGCGGCAAAGGTGGCACGGAAGTTGAGGCCTGATAGAGGAGCATCCTTTTCGGTAAGGAACCAGGATCCTCGAGCAACCAGCACGCCGCTCTTGATGCACGAGTCGAAAATTTCTTGCTCAATCTCTTCAAGGCTGCGAGTCCCCGCGCTAGGGTGCTTGGTGTGGTCGACAGAGAGCCACAACTAGGCAAGACTTAGCCATCTTACTTGACAGGACTTGTGATGATAAAGGTGACAGGGAACATGAAGAAGATGGGGGGAAATAAAAAAAAATAAAAAAGGGGGGGGGGGGGTAGAGGAGCTTACAAACATGCCAGCAGCAGGTGGCGTCCAGCTTACGAGATCTCGGGGCAGGTGATCTTCGCAAGCGGCCAACAAGGCGTCTCTCTTCTTGGTGTACTCGAGCCGCAGGTTCATGAGCCACCGCAGGTAACCTTCATGTCCCCACGTCTCATCCAATAGCTTATAAATAATCACCTGCGAGAAGCCGCTAGGTCCTTGGCTGGCAACCTCGGCATGGCGTTGGTATCGTTCAACAATCTGCTCGGAAGCGACGATCCATCCGAGACGGGATCCTGGGACGAGAACTTTGGACAGAGAGTCCATTCGCATCACTCGGCCATCGACATCCATACTTACATATGTGGGTATAAGAGACGAGACGAATTCTTCAACGTTGCTGGGTGGAGGAGCGTCAGGCTGACCACGACCGGTGTATGGCTGCATTTGGAGGAAGTAGTACGGCTCATCCTCCAGGATGAAGATGTCGTGCTTTTGTGCAACCCGGTAGATCGCCCGTCTCCTCTCGGCACCCTGGGTTGCTCCGGTCGGATTCTGGCCGGAGGGTACGGTGTACAAGAGGTGCGGCTTTCTGGCTCCCCTAGCCTCGGCATCCCAGTTGGTGAGAAGGTCATCCATAGCTTCGGGGATGAGCCCTTGATCGTCGACGGGGATGCCAAACGCCTTGACCCCCAGGGGAGCAATCGTCTCCAGAGCAGTTGAAAAACTAAAATCTTCCGTCAAGACAGAGTCACCGCGGTCCTTGTCGCAAAACATGCGCAGGGCCTGTTCCAATGCTCCGGTGCTGCCAATGGTCTGACAGATACGCCAGTCAGCGTAAGGCGGCTTACACACGATTTCGGTGTGCTCGGTGAGAAACCGTATCATCTGGGCAGATCCTGTGGACTGGCCATAGTTGAGGGCAATGGAGAGATCGTAGGTGCCGTCGCGATCGCGGACGTCGTATTTGCCTATGGTGACACTTTGTCCATGGTCGGCCGTCGCTTTCTCGGAAAAGTCTGGCGGCACAGCAACCTTCATGCCGAGCTCGGCGAAGGGGAAGAGCTCACTGGAGGGCAAACCGCCGCCGAGGGAAATGAGCCCTGGCTGTTTAAGATGTTTGGCCGCTTGTTTGAGAGAGCAGGGCTCTCTCAATTTGCTCTCTGTGCTGAGATGGTCTTAGTTTCCTGTCGTGTTAACCAGCGCATCCTCGATCTTGGCCATGTTTTGTACGCCCAAGGGGACTCCAGGATCACCTACTATCCCATCGTTTTGCCTTTGGCTTGCCCTCTTGCTGAGAAGACGTCCACAGATTAGCTCTGAGCACCCAAAGACTGACGCAGCTTCCCCAGAGAGATGCCATGGTCGAAGTCGGCTACGTACAGATCCCTTGAACATATCACTATCAGACGCCGCAGCAACACCAGCGATCAGCTTCCCTGCCTTGGCCCTTCTCGCGGCAATCTCGCCAAGCACAGAGGGGGCATAGTCTGTCCGATGCGTAGCAGGCTTTGCCGCTGCAGCTGCCTCAGCGTTGAGATGGCTTGATCTGGTGTGCAATAGCCTGGCGGAACGGATGGATATCGTGGCGGCGCCATGGCGAGAGACCACGACGGCCCGGAGGCGAGCAGCCGCTGCAACAGGCAGCATGGTAGGGGACGATCAATTGTGTATTCGTACTGAATTTTGCCTGTTAGATTTCTTGATACAGGATCGGATGTTGTTAAAGAGAAGGGGGTGGCCTCTAAAGATGACAGAAGGAAAGTGATGAAGATGGTTGGGAAAGTGTCATCCTGGGGAGTTGTCACGATATTACCTTATGTAGCAGCCCAGCTGGCGCCCCTCCAAGTAGGTACTAATAGCAGCAGTACTACGGAGTAAGTACTACACTGTAGGTAGCTCAACTCTTACATGCACCTGGCCGGGGTGTCCAAGCTTGCCAACGTAGCTCCTGCGTACATGCCCTATCAGCTATCGATTATGCAGTAGTTCGGCGGCGACCGCTGAGAAGCATTTGTCAACCGCTCCATAAACGGCTTTGTCTTTTTGGCAAACCATCTGCGCGATAGTTGGGGAGGGGGGGGGAGAAGGGCCAGAGCCGGCGGCCGGCCATTTCGGGGGAGTCGCCGGGATCGGGGTTCGGCCGTCTGTAGCCGCAAGTTATTGCTCCCCTCCCCCATCTTGTCGAGAAGGCGGCATTGGCGGGGTTCTGCTCGCTGTGGCATCTCTCCGGCGTCTTACCAGACTTGGAGATTCTTTGGAGCTGGCCCGCTTATTACGTACACAACATGCAACTTGATATTGATGGCGCGCCCTGGCAATGTCATGAAGATGGGAGGCACCTGGCGGCGACGACAAGCTGCGGGGTTACCTCCGCCCTGGTCACTCTGCATGGAGCACCTGATGTTTCCTGTACGATTAGTGAGAAATATAGTAGCTATTTTCATACAGCCATCTCGCGTCCTCGTTGTAAATTTCCTGAGCATTTTGCGACATGACGAGCGCTGGACATCTTCAACAGCTTCCCGAGCGGGGATGTTGACTGGTGACGATGTATGGGCGCCCTTGCTAGGATTTATCTTGACATGATCTTCTTGTTCTTTCGACGTACATGTATTGATGTTCCAAGGACCTTACCTAAGCATATTTGGACTACTACATGTCACCTAGGATAGCTTCTAGTAGCGCATTTGCACTCTAGTACCTGCAGTGGTAATAAGTTAAGGTACAGGTAGGTACTACCTTAGGTAGTACGCGCTCACTAAGGTACCAGAACGTAAGGTAGTACGCGCTCACTAAGGTACCAGACGTAAGGTACCTCACTGATAGTCACTGATAGCGCGGAAAGCTCAACTGGATCGACTGAAACCCCCCAAGCCTTGGCTCTATGTGGTCATTAGCTCACTGCGTCAGCCATCTAGAAAGAATGAGATGTCAAGGAAAGCTTTCTGTTAATTACCCATCCTACCATATTGATACTCGAACTTTTTACTCTCAAATTTGGATTTCATTCACTATTCCATCACTGCCTTCTACTACAAGTATGCATCCTCGCGTGGCGCAACGCCTTACTTCTTCTAAGAGGGTACCTCTAGATTGAAGCTTCTCCCACACTCATTCGTCTGATTATGTAATAGGCTGAAAGCTCCCCCATGTGACGAAGCCTCCCTCCTCGTCTCTTACCATGCGTGATGGCCTCAACAAGAGAATAGCCCTCTCCATTGCAACCGGCTGGCGGCAATGAGCCTGGTAGCTCTGCCATCAACTACATCGAACAGAAATGACTGAGCAATTGGTCTGTGAATACTCGACATCGAAGCGCTGCCCCGTCGACAGCTGAGGCGTCTCGGCTGCCGCCATGTATTGGCCCATCGGAACTCCGCGTATTCATGCCACCAGCAGCAGCAGAGCTTCAGACGCAAACATCTTTGTTTCGTACGATGGCCTGCAGAGCCCATCCGGATCTTCTCTGGCATCGCCTCAATATGAGTCTACCGTGCCGTCCCTCAAGTCGCCCAGCCAAGATGAAGCCGACGATGCACAGCCGCCGCCGACCCCTATGACACCGGCCACGCCGGCCGTCAAGCCAGTCGAGCGCTATGAATTCTTCCCAGACGGTGGTGCTGCGAAAGGCCAGGCGGCTGACGATGGAAAAGTGCCTGTCAAAGACCCCATCCTCGCGCTGCGCATTGCCCGCACTGGCCAGATGTTTGCCGTCATCACGGCAACGTCAATTACTCTTTGGCAGACCAAGGTACGCTGATCGCATCGCCAGGCTTTCTATTCCATCCGCTGATCTTTTCGTCTTTTTCACAGCCCGCAGTCGTCCTCGCTCTCGTGGTCCGGTCTGATTCGTCCTTGGAGTCCTACGGGACCAATGTCGACCTCTTGCTGCGCCCGGATTCTGCCATCTTGGTCGTGCATACCTCCAAGGGCTTCCTCATCACCTACTCAATTGCCACCGATGGCGAGTCAAGGGTTTACAAGCCGCATTTCTCAAACTACCACAACGTGCAACGGCGGAAACAGAGTCTGATTGGCCCGCAGTCCAATTTGCGACCCGACCAAATCTTCTGGGGTCCTGGTGAAGGCGGCGGTGTCCGCGATGTTAGCGTGCGATTTCGAATGGTGATCAAAGTCGATGCCGGGATAGAGAGCGCTTTGGCGCTGGACGATGAGCTGGTCGTTGCAACGAGGAAACCCGCCGCCGTGCAGTGCATCCGGTGGACCCCAGACAGCAGCGGGAACCAGACGAGGACGGAAATTCTGAGCCGCATGGGCTGGGTGGAAAAGAAGACATCAATTGTAGAGATGACGCACGATCGGCCGATGAATCTGGCCACATGGATTACGAGCGATGGGCGAGCCTACGCCGTTCAACGCCAACAGCGTAAAGGCACAAACAACGAAGAGCCCGACAGCGCAGATGCCAAGAGACTCTTCAAGGGTCACTGCTTCCATGTTCCGCAAGACGCGGGAGGGCATGCCGTCCGCGCTGTGATAAACGCCCGCTTTTCACTCATTGCCGTCGGCTGCACCGATGGCACGATCCACGTTTACTCGGTGAGAGATTACGCAGGCAACATTGTGCATTCTCATGCCCATCGTATGCCCTTTTCGACGGCGACAGCCGGTACCTTTACGACTTTAACGTACTCGCCAGACGGATACTGCCTCTTTGCGGGCTTCGAGAAGGGCTGGTCAACTTGGAGCATGTTTGGGAAGCTAGGGAGCAATAGCTTTGGCGCGGAGCCTAGCATCTCGAGCACCAACGGCGAGCAGTGGCTTCTAGGGGTCAGAGGCGCCGTCTGGGCCAGCGGTGGCTCCGAAATCCTTTTGATAGGGAGACGTCATGAAGCTATATGGTCCCTTGAGATGGCGAAAAACGCCATCACCGGCTGCTACAACGAGGCCAACGTCTTTCGCACAGTCCTGCAAACGCCGACCAGCGTCATGATATATCGAGGCTACGATCTTCCCGACCTGACCAGCATATCCGCCGAGCCCTTTTTATGGCACACTTCTAGGATCCCATCGACATATCTCCTCAACCAGTGGCCGATTCGGCAGGCGGTCATCTCTCCGGACGGACGCTATGTTGCCGTGGCCGGTCGCCGGGGGCTGGCCCACTACAGCGTCAATAGCGGACGTTGGAAGACATTTGCCGATGAGGCGATGGAAAACGCCTTTCAGGTCCGGGGAGGAATGTGCTGGTACCAGCACATCCTAGTAGCAGCTGTGGAAGACAACATGACTTTCGAGCTCCGCCTGTACTCCCGCGAAGCTGCGTTGGACAACTCCCAGGTCCTGCACACCGAGCAACTACCTGCTCCCGTGGTGCTGATTACGGCATCTGGCGAGGATTCGCTCCTCGTCTACACCTACGAGAACCTCCTATATCATTACATATTTGTGCCAACGACTGGTTCAGTGCGCTTGGTACAAGTCGGCCAGATTGCCTTTCATGGAATTGTGCGATCTCCCGCCAGAGTCCGAGGCTTAAGCTGGATCCTGCCGGAGAGCCAGCTCAGTGATGGAGATCCATCTCAAGACGTAGCCGTCGCGTCCGTGCTCTTCCTCGTCGATGGCAAACTGGTGTTGCTAAGCCCGTCGCTCAACGAGGATGGCCAACTAAAGTACGATATGCGCATCATTGCTCAGAACGTAGAGTACCACGTCAGCATGCGGGATCACCCTCTTCTACATGCAGGCCAGCCCCCCGAGGAGGCTCAGCTGCGCCATGGTCCACCTGCTCTCCGCGATTCCCTGTGGCTGTTTGACGGGATGGAGATAAAAGCGTGGGCCGATATACATGACATCTTGGCAGCAGCAACCGGCGAGGGCGGGAGAGAGTTGCCGGCGCCGGTATCCGTAAATGTTGACTTTTACCCGCTGTCGGTCCTGTTAGAAAAAGGCATTGTTCTGGGCGTGGAATCCGACCTGGTACAGCGACGTGATGTGAATTTTTCCTATTTTCACTTCGCAATCAGGGTAAGCCGTAAACCCCAGCCATACCCAACTCCACCTTTTGCATGTACTTGTTGCTGACCTATTCCCCTCCCACATTTTTGTTGTTCTTATACAGACACATCTCGTTCTACCGGATGTGCTGCGTTTTTACCTGAGCCACAATATGACTGTCGAAGCAGCGAACCTCGCTGAACAATATGAAGGATTGGAGTATTTTTCTCACGGACTAGAGATCCTGCTTCATCGTGTGTTGGATGAGGAGGCCGATACATCACCAAGGCCAGAAGATGCGGTCTTGCCGCGTGTCCTGTCTTTGCTGTCGTCGTCCAAGGAATATCTTGACATCGTTCTACAGTGCACGAGGAAAACGGAAGTCCGGCAGTGGAAGACACTCTTCGCTTACCTTCCCCCGGCTCAAGAACTTTTCGAGGAGTCGTTGCAGAGAGGATCACTCAAAACCGCAGGTGGATATCTCATCATCCTCCATACCCTAGATGAGCTGGATGCTTCCCTGGAGCAGTCTGTTCGAGTCCTGACAAGGGCAATGAGAGAAGGTGATTGGGAACTGTGTAAGGAACTGGCGCGTTTCTTGGCTGCCATGGACGAAACTGGGGAGATACTCAAGGAAGCCATGAAGATGGCCAACGTAGGCTTGAGTCAAGGATCTAGCCAGGAGAGCATTGCGAGTCGACTTGAGATTCCCACAACGAGATTTACCAACGGGAGCAGCAGGACAGGGAGCGGAGAGGACGATGGGACAGAGTCTGACGTGCGATCACCGAGCGACGCCAGCAGCATGGGCTCAACGATTAGCCCCCTAGGCTGATGA
This sequence comes from Trichoderma orchidacearum, assembly GCA_023653515.1. NCBI lineage: Eukaryota > Fungi > Ascomycota > Sordariomycetes > Hypocreales > Hypocreaceae > Trichoderma > Trichoderma orchidacearum. Next base: position 182,312 of record JAAOZV010000011.1, read on the forward strand.
AGGACGGATGAAGCCTTGTGGATGCAGAGCGAGAAGGGCTCGCAGTTGCACAAGATGGAGCACTTATCTACCCTCCTCTCACCCCCCGGCCCTATCGTTTCCCCCTTCCTTTTCATTTCCTTCCGAGCTTACTAGACGGGTTGTTCTCTTTATGTGCTTCCCTTGCCTTACGTATATGTTGGCGAACTGGATAAGACGTGGGTTATTTGAGATGACAAGGGCGAACCGAGCAACATGATGAAATGTACATAAGGGAGTTATAAAATATCAAAGAGTACCCATACTACCTAAGGGACCTGTTGAAGTAGGTAGGTATCTTAGGTACCTAGCTCATTTTTAGCATCTACCCTAGCATGCCCTGTGTCGAGGCTATCACGACACCTTTGCGATGAATAGAGCACCCGACACATGTGTGGGTCGTATGTAGCAGCTTTTTTTTTTTTTTTTCCCCCTCCTGTGTACCCTTTGAATATCCAAATAACGGCCACAGAATGCTTCTAGAAGAAGCGACAGAGAAAAGACTGCGAGCTGTGAAAGTCAGAGAACTTGGTTCGATTGTCCTTGGAAGGGAGTGGAATGACTGTCCCGATCGAAATAGCGCCAAAAGATGTCTAGGGAGTACATGTAGGGACTAAGATTTAGCCTTGGGTACCGCCGAGGCTGGCGAGACTAGTGCTGCGCAGTCACGTTATCGCCTGGAAATAATCCGCACCCCACCATTGTTCTGCCATCGACCACCATCGTGGGCAAAACGAGATACGTTCAACCCTTTGAGCTGGAAATCACGACAAAACCCACCACGCGACCCCGACCTTTTCCTTCCCAATCTGCCGATTTCTCCAAGTCGCCTCACGGTCATGATCGCTGGGTGATACTGCGATTATTCATTTCCCAGGCCCACAGCTCCTTCTCTCTGTATCTGGATCTTTCGGCGCTTGCTGCCCATTGCCGCTCTCCCTTGGGCCTCTCCTTCCGCTCTGCACCGTCGGCATCAGAGGTATACGATGGATGACTACGTGAGCGAGTCCGACAGCGATTACACGAGCTACTGGCGGGACTGGGTGAGTCGACCATCTCCTTTCTTCTGCTCTGTCCACCTATCGTCCGTCTGCGTTTATTGTCAAGTTTTTCTCCTCCGGTCCCCTGATATAGGCGCCAAAGCTCTTTGGTGCCGGAAGCAAATAGGCAATGGCTCAAGCCGAGAGACGCATGATTGCTAGGGTGCTGTGACACGATAATCTCCTTTCCTCCCAAGAAACATTCTGAAAGAACATCAGACGAAAGGGGAAAAAATATATATATATGAAAAGAAAAAAGGGCTAACACGCTGCCTTGACGCAACACGCGTTATGCAGTTCATTTCTTCTAGGGGGAACGAATATTTCTGCGAAATCGACGAGGATTACCTGACGGATCGATTCAATCTGACAGGTCTCAACACCGAGGTTCAGTATTATCAATATGCGCTGGATTTGGTGACGGACGTCTTCGACCTGGACTGTGACGATGATATGCGCGAGACGATTGAGAGCTCGGCCCGGCATCTATACGGTCTGGTGCACGCGCGATACATTGTGACAACGCGTGGTCTGACGAAAATGGTACTGTATCTCCCCTGCTATACCTAATCACTCTTACTATAGTCTGCAGAAGCTGACCAGCGTGCGTTAAACCCCTACAGCTCGACAAGTACAAGAAGGCGGAATTTGGCAAATGCCCTCGCGTCAACTGCCATTCTCACCCGCTCCTACCCATGGGTCTCTCCGACATCCCCAACCTCAAGCCCGTCAAGCTCTACTGCGCCCGATGCGAAGACCTCTACAACCCCAAATCCTCGCGCCACGCCTCCATCGACGGAGCCTACTTTGGCACCTCCTTCCACAACATCATCTTTCAGGTCTACCCCGCGCTCATCCCCTCCAAAAGCATCGAGCGATACATTCCCCGCGTCTATGGCTTCAAGGTCCATGCCTCGGCGGCGCTAGTGCGATGGCAAGACCTCAAGAGGGATGAAATGCGGCGGAGGCTACGCAAGCTGGAGATTGAATCTGGCTTCAGGGAGGAGCAGATTGACGATGACGAGGAGGAAGAGGATGACGATGATGTCGAGTTTGAAGGTGTGGATGGAAACAACGTGCGGCTGATTGAGGGGCCGATGTGAAGAAGAAAAAGAAGGGAAATGAAAATAAACCATCCTGATACGAAATGATGAGAGGGTGAATGTGATGAAGACATGCTGAAAGGTCCCGAGGAGACACATTGAAGCAAAAGGAACCTGCGGCGAACATGTTGAACGTATGGTTCTCCTCACCGCCTGGCTTCTTCGCCATGTTTCTCATCACTATTCCATAGCCACATTTATATGTATCTCTTCCTTTGTATGGACAGGCGTTTGGCGGAGGAGGACATATCAGCTCTGGACTTGGGAGTCTTTGTGTATGTATGCATGCTTGCTTGTGTCTAATGAAAGCTTTTTCGAATGCAGCCTTCGTCTTTCTCGTATAATGAATCTATTGTGCTTTTACATAATTCAACGTGACAGTCTGCAAACTGTACGCGATGATGGGGTATATAAAGGCTACTGATGAAAGAGCTGTCCCGGGACGCACCATTTGTACTGTGACATTGTCCATCCAAAAGAAGCTCTGTACTGTAGCAAAATAAGGAAAGAAAAAAAAGACAGGATTATCCGATACCTAACCTCTGGCTATGTACATTTTCTCGGTGAGAAATGGGGCAATATTGAAAACGTCCCAAGTCAAACATCATACCTCCGTCCCTTGAGACGTCTCTGGACCTAAATTATGCAGCTCCACGTCTTGGTACTGCTCGCTCCTGAGTGGTGGGGGCCGATAGTTTAATGCCGTGGATGCGGTGGGAGAAGTGTCACGTAACTCGACATTCGCAGACTCTCCATAGTCGTTGTGGGAGGTCAGCCCGCGTTCGATATCCTTCTCGACGACGTAGCCCAGTCGACCAACGCCAGCCCAGAAGGCCCTTTCTTCGCTTCGGGGGCCCCACGCCCAGCCCGCACCAAATGTGATGGGCATATGGTAATATCGGAAACTGAATATGGCGGTAAAGACGCCAATGGAAAAGCCGAACAGGATGTCAAAGCCATGGTGCCGGAAATCGAACCAGCGAGACGCAGCGATGAAAATGGCGAGACAAAAGGGCGCCACGGTAATGGCGAGGAGATAGACAGGGGGTGCGGCAGCTTGACGACGCAAGGACAGAACAGTGGAGTTGTAAGCGGCGTTTCGGTTGACGGCTTTGGCGCCCAGAGGTGCTGCACCGTCCTGGTCGTGATCGTATCGCTCAGCAGCGGATGGCAGACGAGAAGGGAAAGCGGCGTGCACGTTTTGGTTAGGCGTAGATCCGCCAGTGGCTACGAATGGTATGGTGACCGCAAACTTGCTGGCAAGGAACAGGGAGAGATAGAGAAGACCACCCGCGGAAGCAGCAGAGTGGCCACTGGGATAGCTCCGAAAGCCATCGTCGAGCTTTGCCTTGTCAGTCTGCTGGCAGATGTCTGCGGAATAGAGCTGCCCAATGGTGTTGCCCAGCGTGGATTCTCCCTGAAACCCGCCTATCATGTATTTCGCCGCGTGCTCGAGGTCGGGCAAGCATCGAGCAAGAAGGTCAGGCCGCGGCTTGCCGCACATATTCTTGATGCCACTGACGAAGAAGAAGCCGCAGCCAACGGACATGAGAAGTCCCAGGATGCCAATGTGGAGCTCCCACAGCCTACGGTTCCATACTAACGAGGCCGGAGTGCTCTTGGATACTGTTGCCCCCGGCACAAAGATCATAGAGACAATGAGGATGATAACAGCAGGGACGGCACAGCTCAAAACGAAGAGCAGCCAGTCCGGGACGGTTTCATGTTCAGTGAATGGAAAGCTATGGTAGCCATTGTCAATAACTGGGGCTAAAACTAAGCCAGATCAAACGGCCGAGGGCAGATTGGGGGACTCACGAGATATCTGGATCAACGAGGGAGAACGGTCGCTTGTTGGGCGTGATTCGGCCGAGGACATAGCCAACGGCAGCGACGACAATGAGGACGATCCAGTCGAAGAGATATGAAGATATGAGTCGGATCGAGGGTCGACCCCTTCGAGTGTTAGACCCAGATCGGGCCATTTTTTGATATGATCGCATGTGCTACCAGGAAAGGACAAAGACTGAACATCACAGGGCCACAAAGGCACGGGATGGAAGGCTTATTAAGGGAGGAGTGGTACTCAATCGCATGCATGGATGGTTGTTGAATTAGGGGCGAAGGTATTGGACGCAGATGGAAGGGCTAAAGTTTAAAAAAAAAAGTTATGCTGGGGGGGTATGAGGCATGAGCAGCCCTGGATCTCTCTCTGCTCAGTGGCTGTGGCGTCGCTAGGGATGGCAACGATTCCCACTACACTAATAAGCTGCCCGTCGTTGGTGTTTTGCAAGGACTTCCTAATCACAACTAAGCTGCTAGTTAGTATCGAGGTGATGTAACGATACTCTTGTCCAGCTTCAGCGTTGACCCCAAGAGACGCGTGGCAGCACAGCCTTGAGCAAGAGCAACTGGTTGTAGCCAGCATTAGCAGGGATTTAGTCTGCCGCCTTTGGGGGCTGTGCAACAAGTGTCGCAGGGGGTGGGACCTGTTTGGTTCGAGTGCCGTCTGAATAGAATGGGTGATGGGGACGAGACGAATTCCACAAAGCGGCTCGAGGCTTCACCAACCCGACAAAATCTCAAACGGCCACGTACCATTGCGTCTATGCAGAATGGTAAGTTCCACGCACCTCGACTACCTACCTTAAATAATATATCTACCTGGTAGGTGCTTTAATACTGCATTATCGAGACGCAGTCATTCTTTTTGATGCAGGCGAGGAATTGATGACGAGTCTTTTAAAAAAAAGACGGGGACATAATTACCTTATTCTGCTGTGACGGGTGGCCCCTCTCCTAGATTCAACGATAATTAACGAAAAGACGGCAGTGCAGAGTGAGCAAGGGTGGGGGCCCTGCCAGATCTGGATGAGGAAGTGGGTCGTGTGATACTTGGCGCTTTCCCTGTGGGAAGGGGCAGGAGCATTAAGCAATCTTGGCACGCGTCACTCCATGTCCCTTTCTAGCGTATCGGCTGAAGCCCACTGTTGGCTTTTTGCCTTTTGCATCTCGCCTTGCCTGTCATGATGTGCAGCTTAAACGACCTTATGGATTAGTGCTCTTCAAGGGCTCGGCGCGCGTTAGATTGACAAGCATAAGGTAAGCTGCCTCTACCTTATCTTGGCAGATCTCGTCTTAGTCTACCTTATCTTGGGTCTCATTCAGCAAAGTCGTATCCTTCACTGGGGCATCTAACACAAAAAAGAGATCGGCACATTTGAGCCTATAGATCCTTCTCGCGACTACCGAAAATCATCTACTAGGAGGTACCTTACCTGCTAGCCTTTTACGTCCACTGCTTGTGTTGCATTGTCCCTCCTGCTTGTAGTCTGTATGCGCATAGCTCATCAAGCACCAAATAGGCGGATCCCTTGGGCCGTCGCTAAGCTAGCCAAACGGCCGTGTCTTCGCCGAAGAGTAATTTCACTTCCTTGCAAATAGCCATTGATGGAGGTACACGAAATGTGCTGTCCCTTGATAGGGGGGGGGGGGGAAGCAGTAACCCTGAAGTCTTCTAATACCCTGAACAGGGAATCAACAGGCGAGGATTTTGACACTGTATGAAAGACCCTCTCTCTTATTTCTTCGCCTCAAGGGTGATCATTAGCCTAGGGGGGCTGGCGAGCACTGTTTCCTGGTGGACTGGAGGGCATAGCATGCTCAGGGAATTGGGATGCTGGGCAAGAAACCAAAGGGTTACTAAAGACTGTCTCTGAAACCAAGACAGGTCAATGTCTCAAGCCAAAGGGACATTATGAAGTACTCCTGCTGCTGCTACAACTACTCCGCAATGGAGCAACTAACAGAAATAAGACATCCCTTGGTTGTGAAAGGTAGGTGGCTACGAGATTTTCTGCATGCCACGGAAAATACGCACAGTCCATCGACCATAGCCACTCAAGTCCCATATAGTGCTAGTCGTACCTTAAGACCGCAATTCCGAGTCTATGCCCGAGCATATGCTTGCACTTTGAGCTTGACCGCTAAAAGCACGTGGTCGTCTATGCCAATAAGAAACGATTCATCACGAGTCCTGAGTGCGGTACGCCATCCATCCATGACGATATTGCTTTTGTAGCCAGCAGGTGTTTCGTCATCGTATGACATATTGATATTAGCACATAATATACAATTGCGAGCAGCTGCAACATGCCTGCTGCCGGCGCATCTACATCGCATCACATCATTTTCCATCATGGCACTTAATGTACCGTGGCGGATCACTCCTTTGATGACCTCTTGTCTCTCCGCTTGCCATGGTTGCGCGGCCGTGGTGTTACAACCCACTTGTTGACATTGTGGGTTCGGCGAGTTTTGTAACCGCTCTTGGTCTAAAGGGCGCATGTTAGCCAGTCTGTCGTCGCAAAGCTTCCAGATGTTGTAACCTACCGGTCGGCCCCAGGGGGTCACAGGATGGCGGTTGCCCTTTGACTTTCCTCGTCCACCACCGTGGGGGTGGTCCACTGTTATCAGACGTCAGCACTTCAGGTCAGGTTGGTCGGTGGAAAGAAAGGGGATAATCTCACCTTTGTTCATAGCCACACCTCGTACGGTGGGCCGGATGTTTAGCCAGCGGCTTCGACCAGCCTTGCCGAGTTGACGATAATGATGGTGTATGTTACTGGCAACTCCAATGGTCGCACAAGCATCTTTGCTCACGCGGCGGACTTCGCCGCTCTGAAGCCGAATCTCGACGTATTTCCCCGTCATAATCTTGGTTCCATCGTCCTTCGTCTCCTCGTTTTTGTTCACCACCGTAGCAGAGGTGCCCGCACTACGGCAGAACACGGCGCCTCGCTTTGCCGCTGAGCCAACACAAAACACCGTCGTGCCAACTGGAATCATATGCATCGGCAAGCAATTTCCTCGGAAAGCTGTCTTGGCTGCGAGAATACCAGGATCGATGACACCGCCCATACTGTCGAGCAGATCTTGCGGGATACCAGCGCGGTAACTGTGAACGACATCGCCGGCTCTTAGACCCTCAGCAGCGATGATGTACGACTTCTGGCCTGTGGCCTGTTCCGTGACAAGAGCAATATGAGCACTACGTCCAGGATCGTATTCAATTCGCTCTACTAGGTGCGGGCCGGGACGCCATCGTATGAAGTCGACCGTCCGTATTCTCCTCTTAGCACCGCCTCCTCGGTGCCTGACGGTAATTCTGCCATACACATTTCGGCCACCCTTTCCTTGGCCCTTTTTCGGAATTGTCAGCGGAAGGAAAGGCCGTCCTTTCCAGAGGTGATCGTTTACAGGCCGCCGTAAATGTCGTACACCGGGCGTCCTGGGCTTGTAGGTGCGCAAGAGAACGGATTGTGTTGTCGGCCTGTCGATGTTGGCAAAAATCTCGCTGGCAAGCCCACCGTCGCTGGAACCGGCCTTAGAGGTCTTCGTAGCATAACCCCTCAACGAAAGATTGTTGAACGCCGCAAGCAGCTGATGACCGGTGCGAGCCGAGGCGATGGACAACCTTGGCTGCAGCATCTTGAGACTCTGCTTAGATTGAGAACGCAAGGAGAGTGATCGATGGATACTGAGGGGAATAATTTCCTATAATGATCGATTCACATTGGTGGGGAGCGGAAGGGACTGTCTTGCGTAAAACGGTTCACAACCCAGCAATTGGCCCAGAGCAGGCACGTAAAAATGATCTGTATTGCTCTGAGAGCCGGAGAAGACGGCCTCCAGCTGCACAGTAGTCTCCAAGCGCGCACCAGTCGTCGTCGTCGGATTACCCGCCCGAATATCGCAACCAAACGACTCTCTTTTTCCTCATCCCACGTTGGAAATTTCAACGGAAGTATGAAAAACATTGAGCCGACGGACCAGAGCTTAGCTAAGCATCGAGCGAAAACCACATGCCCTCGCATCCACATCCTTATGTAACCAGACCCCACTACTCGCTAAACAGGGGCTGGCAATGCCTGCTGACTTAGCAGGAGCGCGAACCAGCCACTGCCGCCAGGAGCAGGCTACTGAGCCACATCGAGCTGAGCAAATTGGCTTTGTGGTCCCGCGCGACTTGAGCTTGCCGTCGCGTTAGACCAATCAGCGGGCCGTTGCCCCGCGGTTGCCACTGTTGATATTGCTCCCTTCTGGGCAGCTACCCCCCGGCCCCGCGAACGACCGCCAAACGTCGCGTTCTGAGTCGTCGGTTTCGTTCACGTCTCGCCTCCACTCGTCGCCGGCCCACGCTTCGGTTTGCAGCACAATACAGCATCGGCACCCAAGCTTGATACCTTTCTGGAAGCTCTCTCTTAGTCTTGTTTTTCTTCTCTCTCTCTACTTCGTACGGAGTATCTATCTTCTTCCCTCTCTTATCATCCATCCAGTCCACTCTTTGAGACTCGCTCTCATCACCGCCTGCGCGGTAGCATCAGCAAATTGCAGGGCTGCCTGATTATTATTACTGCCAGCAGGTCCATAGAGCATCTTCACCGCTTCCCAAAGCTCAGTCAAGAGCTCACGAATTGGCCCTCCAACAGCTACAACGACATCATTTATCTTCTTTCTCCCCCTCATCGATTCAGAGATTTCGGCCGTTACGCTAGACACCACACACAAGAAGGGCAGCATCTACGGCACACCATAGGTCCTTTTCCTCTCCTCGGCCTCCACTGCCCATTATTTTTTCTGCCGGGCAACCGCAATTCGCGAGCCGCGCCAGCGCCTTGTGGAGGTACGTACCCAGCCGCGCCGGCCCACTCCCGCGCTCCCTTGTCCGTTTCTCCTCCGCTCCCTCAAAACACAGCTCATCGCCCTCACCACCATCCTCTTTTGACATAAACATTTTGCATCATCTCCCAACCTTGCTTGTCGATACCCTTTCCGCGGCCTTTCCTTTTACAATTACACATAGTCGTTCTGATTGCTACCGGGGGCATTCATTCAAACAAGCTTTGGCCTGTCATTGACTGTATATCTCGCAACAGCATTCCTACTCCAACGTGCCGCCTCCTTAGCTCGCCTCACCAATTGAGAGGTTAGTAACATTCCGAGCCACCTGTCTTAAGATGAATGTCTCAGGAGGGCTTCTCGCATCTCTTTTATATCAATCAACCGATCTCGTTCCCCCATATGCATTCAACTTCTCCGTCTTTCGACGCGTTCCGCTTGGCTGACATGACGGAAAACAGCACTGCGCTCGGAAGTTACTATACAACAATCACTTCTTCGTCTCATTTCATAGTTTCGAATATGCCTCCTGTGAGTAATTCCAGACCAGACGGACCCCCCTGACAAAGACGTTTGCTGACGCGGTAGCCAGGGACGGCCTCGTACCCGCGTCGTCTCAAACGAGAATGACGAAAACAGCACCACAACGCGTATGACCAGGGCCAAAGCAGCGGCTCTTAACGTGGACGACTCGGCGGCACCCTCCAAGGCTGCGCTCCAGACCAAAAAGACAGCCACCAATGCCACTGCTGGCAACGGACTGCGGAAACGCGCTGCACTCGGCGACGTCAGCAACGTGAGCAAAACCGATGCCGTTGAAGGAAAAAAGGGTGCAGCCACCAAGGGCGGATTAGTGTCAAAGGCCGCTCAACCCACTGGCGTTCAGAAGAGCACAGCTCGTCCAGCCAGCCGGACAGCTTTGGGTAACAAAGAGGTGAAGAAGCCTGAAACAAAGAAGTCGGGATCCGGAACTCTCGGGCCCAAGAGAAAGGTCCCCACAGCCGCACCTAAGGAGGAAGTTGTGAACGAAGAGGCGGAACCCGCTCGCAAGAAGGCGCATCTCGATGCTGAGAAACGCGTCCGTACCGAATCAAAAGAAAAAGAAGCCAAGGCTCCTCAGCCTGCTGCTGAAGATGTCGCCAAGGCCAAGGCCCAGGCCGATGCAAAAGCCGAGCTGCTTGCCAACATTAAGAATCTTGATGAGGAGGACTTGGATGATCCCCTGATGGTTGCTGAATATGCCAATGAAATTTTTGAATACTTGCGCGAGCTTGAGGTCCGGTCAGTTCCCAACGCTGATTACATGTCTCACCAAGACGACCTGGAGTGGAAAACACGAGGCATTTTGATCGATTGGCTCATCGAGGTCCACACCCGATTTCATCTACTCCCCGAAACGCTCTTCTTGGCTGTCAACATCATTGATCGATTTCTTTCGGAAAAGGTAGTTCAGCTTGACCGTCTCCAGTTGGTTGGCATCACCGCCATGTTCATCGCGTCCAAATATGAGGAGGTCTTGTCTCCCCACGTGGAAAACTTCAAGAAGATTGCCGACGATGGCTTCAGCGAGGCTGAAATTCTCAGTGCCGAACGCTTCATCCTTAGTACACTCAACTACGATCTCAGTTACCCAAACCCCATGAACTTCCTTCGCCGAGTCTCAAAGGCGGATAATTATGACATTCAGTCGCGTACTATTGGCAAATATCTCACGGAGATTAGCTTATTAGACCATCGATTCATGTCTTACCGTCCCAGTCATGTCGCTGCTGCCTCCATGTACCTGGCACGGCTTATGCTTGATCGTGGCGAATGGGTCAGTGAAACGTTTTGCTTTTGCTTTTGTTTTTCATCTCATTCATGTAGCATTTTGCTGACCTATATGATAACAGGATGAGACTATTGCGTATTATGCCGGTTACACTGAAGAAGAGGTCGAGCCTGTTGTCAACCTCATGGTCGATTACCTTGCACGACCCCCAATTCATGAAGCATTCTTCAAGAAGTATGCTAGCAAAAAGTTCCTCAAAGGTACTTGTCTTTACCTATTTCATTTGGCAATAATGCAGCGCTAACTCTTGCGACAGCCTCTATTCTTTCCCGCCAATGGGCCAAGAAGAATGCGCCATTGTTTGGCATCGAAGACGTCCATCTGTCCTTGGATCAAATCTCATGATTATGACGATACCAGCTGTCCCTCGCTTTGCTAGCATTGTCTTAGAACAACTGCAAGCCTTGCCAGGAGTTAGGATATGAACATTATTCGTTGGACTATATGATGACCCAGTCCCTCAACGATAGTAACTACGACCACGTCATAATTTGTTGCACCAACTTGCAATACACTAGAAAGCTCTAGTGTCTACATTGTTAGCTGCAACTAGAGGAAAGCGTTTGGTCTAGAGGCCGCATTGTTACGGCTACTTGCATTACCATTCTCACTGTTTGATATCTGGCAGGTTATGTCTGCAATCGTCTGGTTTTTGATATTTCAGCATGGAATCCCGCTTTGCGTTTTTTTTTTATAACAGGCGCCTTGGAGTCATGGGTGAGGGAAGGAAAGGGTATTGGCTTGCCAATCTTGGAGTCAGCTTGATGTGGTGACCCCGGTAAAGAGCGAAAGAAGTATTTGGAAGACGGACTGGGTACAGCAACCGGCAGCCTTGGTTGAAGCTGCGCTTCAATTCAAATAGAGAGGAGCTTTTGTGAGCCGTTCTTGAGTATCCAGAAAGTTTTGCCCAGATGCATTTTGGGTGCGCCGGTCGGAAAGGACCAAGGTAGAAAAGTGTACACATATCATGACTGGATTATGGAAAGGGGCATTCGAATTGAAATGAGAATTGAACTGTATGAGATAAACCTCAAGATTGTTGATATTGGCATTCTTGGTATTCTGCATTGCCATACTTGTGCTCCTCCTCTTTTCTCTTGTCTCTGTTGCAGACACCACAAGACCCCTAGCAAAAACAATACAGGCAACTTGTATTTTTTACACCAAAGTTCCTTCACGATCCCATCACTCCACGACCTAGTCTGTTGCAAGCGTGCGTAAATAATCCTAGACACAAGACAACCCTAGCAATTTCCAAGTGTTGATTTTCTGCGGAGGTGGGCTAAGTGAGATGGGTTCATCCGGCAAGCAAGTTTCAAAGATAAAAGAATTAAGAAGCCAGAAGTCTATGATTACTTGGGTATACGTTACCTGCATCAAAGTGAGATGCCATCAGTTGGTAAGAATTACGCAAAACATCCATTGCTTAATACTCGAAACGAAGGAAGAGTTAATCAATTCACGTAAACAAGGCTTTTGTGCGATTGAATACGAGTACTTCTCGTACCTACCCGTAACAATAAGGGGAAACAGTACCTTTATTTTTTCTGCGCCACATATGTGTACTAGCCACATCTTCTCTAGTAGTTTCATCGCCGGTGCGCCACCGCCAACCCAGCCTCGCTCTTCAGTCAACTTCACCACTGCATCTCATACTTCCATCAGCCACATTAGCGGACACTTTTTAAAAATCAACGGAAGAATCATTCCTTTATCAAAACCCACGGAAACATCCCGTCGAATTTTACACGCGTAAAGCATTTATTCTTATTGATAGAATTACCGCCTCTTCAGGTCAATCAGCTCCAAAACACGCACCCTTCAACTCGCGTTGTCCGGTGAGAGGGCCAATCGTGTGGCCATGGCACCAATTTTGAGACCGCGGATGAGCCTGTCCAAGGACAGGTTCTCAAACTACTTTAATAACCTCAGAAGTCAGCCCTATACAGATCCGAACTCATCAAGAACAGCCGGGCCGTTAAAGTAAGCGTTGTTGTTCTTCTTCCTATCTGGCCAGGGGTCTATTCCGTGGACAGGAACAAATGCGGCCTGTTCTCTTTTTGACTGTAAATCTGACGGAAAGCATAGTTTGAGATCAATTGCGTGGAATCCTCCAGGGACGTTGGTAGCTACTGGCTCAGCCGATAAGACGCTACGAGTCTGTAAGTTGGACGATTGTTTAATGGCTGCTATCTGAAAAAAAGGACGTAAGAGGAGTTGACGCGTGTGACAGGGAACCCGGAGAAGCCTAATGTCAAATTCTCAACAGAACTCAAGGGCCATACAGCAGGGATCGAAAAAGTAGCCTTTAATCCCACCAAGGACGCCGAGCTCTGTAGCTTGAGCAGCGACGGTGTGGTCCGGTTCTGGGACGTTCGGACCAAGGCTTGTTTCAACGAAGTCACGGGGCTAGGCGATGCGATGACGCTTGTCTGGGCGCCGGATGGGCAGACGTTACTGGTTGGAAACAGGGTATGTTTCTGCTATTTGCTAACCCGGATACGGGTTTCTTCATCCTTCCTTGGCTCGTGTTTTACTTACACCGTCTGCAAGTCGGATAACATATTCGTCCTATCACCAACGCAGTCCACCCCACTGGCTTCGCATCAACAGCCCGTGCAGACAAACCAAATCGCTTTTTGCTGGAGTGGGAAGAAGATATTTGTCACCACATCAGAGGGCCAGACACGGATCTTGTCGTATCCCGAGTTTGAGCCGGTACTGCACTTGGGGGAGGGCGACGAGGCTAAGGAATTTACGCTCAAAGGCCATACCGCCGCGTGTCTGACAGCCGAGTTGCAGCCGATGGGACGTTATCTCGCCACAGGAGGAGCAAACTCCATTATTGCGCTATGGGATACCACAGATTGGCTATGTCAGAGAACGATTACGAGGATGACAGGCCCAGTGAGGAGCATAAGTGAGTTGGTTGAGGGAGCGCCAAGCTTGGAGAAGATTGCGGCTGTGTTCTGGGGGCGGCCCAAGGCTAATGACTTTGCGCTTACGTAGGCTTCACGTTTGACGGCAGCTACGTCGTCGGTGGCAGCGATGAAGGTGAGTCAGCGAGGCAGCACACCACGCTTGGATGACATGACCGCCCGATTCCACATCACTGCTTCGGGCTGGTTTGGTTCCGGACATATCTGCTAACCTTATCACCTGCGAATAGGCAACGGGTTAGAGGTGACACACGTCGAGACGGGCGAGCATGTTCACACGTTCAAGACCGCCGGTTCATGTCCGGTCGTGGCCTGGGCACCGACCCGCTACTGTTTGGCGTATAGCGATCTTGGAGTCTTGCGAATTGTGGGGGTAGATCTTGACCGGAAGTAAGCAGCCATAAGTCAGAGGGAGAGGGGATGCTGGGCATTGTCCTCTATCTTGCTTTCCGTCTTTGGTTTCCTTTTTGTTCTTTTCCCCTCTGTTACTGGGGGTCACTTCGTTTGCCTAGTACGGCGCTCCGGGAAAAAGGTGTGTGACTACCTATGAGGTATGTTTAGTTTAATATATGCCGAGGGCAAAAGAGGGTCATTGTAGAGCAATCATGTAATTTGAAGTGGAACTTGTTCATGACTCCAAATTTAATGCACATTGCTTGCATATCTTAATTTTCTACTGGTCGCGATGCAATATCAATACTATATGCTAGTCACTCCGGATAAATGTTCAGGCTATCACGTCAATGGTTTGACATTGAAGTTGCTAAATCGGGGATTGAGAAATGAGGCTATTTGCCACCAGATAGGCCGGGAACTCAGGAAAACATGGGTATAGTAGTTTGTAATGAGACTTGTCATAAACAATTGCTTCCAAGAAAGGGGGGCCCTCAGAGGTTTGTGCTCTATCTGCCTATAGAAAAAAAAAAAAAAAGACTCATGAGCCCATGAAGCAGGTTAGTGACTTCATTGAGCAGGCATCCTGCTGACGGATATGCTAGCGGATATGCTAGTACTGGCATATCCGAACCGTTCAAAGCGTAGCGCTAGTGCTGGGTGATGAGAGTTTTCGGCCAATAGTCCAAAGATATATCTTGGCCTTGAGGTGAGTGACCTGGGTTGGAACCACACGTTTGCTGTGCAAGCTCTTTGTAAGCAGCACTCCTCCGCGGGCTCCCTTCTACGTATTTTCTTACATCGATCCAAACTATGCTGCTCCTATCCGAAGCAATTGTCTTACCTAGGTAGATACACAGGGGTACGAGGTCAAGTCCACGGAACTTGGGTAAGGCCCGAAGCGGTGGGCTGGGATCCTCTGCCAGGGAGGTTTGGCATAAATGGTGTTCGATGCAGGGCCGGCAAGGTGGGCCGCCCCTCAGCATGCGGTGTAAGCCCGATTGCGTCTTCGAAGATGTTTGTGTGCTTTTCCCTTCCTTGAAAGGGGAGGGCATTGTTGCGTTTGCGCGTGGGACTTCATCAGAGAGACGCTGCTGTGGTGGGTGGTGTGGTCAAAGATATGCTCGGGTGTCACAGCTTGCTTGTTGACAACAATGGTAAAATGCATACGGGGTTCTAGTAATTCTGTAAGGCGTCGGCTAGGCCCCGCGCTTCAAGGTGTGTGCATCGAGGTAAATCCAAAGTGTTTGATAGTTCAGTGCCCGGGCGGCGATGGATTCCTATCCAGCATATAGCACGGACCATCGTACGATGCGTATCCCTCATAACTGAGCCGATGCTGTCAAGATTAACGTCTGGGCATCACTCTGTCCCGCACCGTGCTTGTATATCGGAAAAGCATCTTCTACTAGGGAGGCATGGAGGCGGCTTGCTAGGCATCGGGTAGGCCTAGTAGGTTATAATTATAGAAACCGCCCAGGGTGAATGTCCCAACTTACTTGTACATGCTTCATTGGCAAGTCAAACCGGCACTTGGTAACGGCCCTAGTACGGGTAAGCCGTAGAGAGAACAAGCAGTACTCGGATCGCAAGTCTGTTTAGGGCTGAGTGGGGTGTTTTGTGTCACCACCACCTTTGGCGCTCTTCTTACCACCCATTGCGTCTCTCACGGGAGCATCAGGAAACTTGTACATCCCTCTGTGACCCATCTTCTAGAGAGAAGGGGGCAAAACCACCCGGCCGATCATCTTAGCGCTCTCACCAACCTGCAAAGTAGCCGGTAAACGACGCTAAATGGCCTTGCGCGGACAGCTCCCTACTAGCATACCAGCTCGGGCTGCGGAGGATTACATCCATGGCAATCGCTCTGGGCCAAGCAGCAAGCCAAGACGCAGGCGGGCAGAGCGAGCACGCGCGCCCTCCGGCCGTACATGCGACTATTATCCGAATACGCCGGTGCATAAGACGCTAGAAGAATGCAGCAGTGAAATGCACGGGGCTTCCGTCTGAGGCTATTCTGTAAAGCGGTTGCGGATGCCCAAAACTGATTGACGGTACGCTCTAACGCAAGAACCATCGGCTGCTAAGCTCAGTACTAAAGCCGCCGACTTTGACATCTGACATTTGCTGAATTTGAACGGTGGTTTCTAGGTGGATCTTGACCTTTGCGTTATCTAGTATTTAGAGCACGAGATACTCTGTACTGACGGCGGTCTCTTCACTTACTTATAACGGAGTGTGGAGGCGTGAAAGGGTGTAAAATGCTGCTCGAGGATAGAGCAGCAGGCTTTTCGATGTTCTGTGGAATGATAGTAGGCTGGACAGGCTGAATCAGGTAGGTGCCTTTTCCCTGATGTCTATTCTTTGCATGCGTCTCTAGGGGTCGGCATCATCCCCACGTGCGGACCATCGGGAGACTGAAAAGCAATACGAAAAAGGAAACCAAGGAGAGGTGTAAAGGGCTGGACGATTCAAGCTTTCACCTGCGTGCGTGCATATTCTTTAGTAGCATTCTCCTGCAGAATGCAGAGCAACCCATGAGCCACGCCACGTAACCGAGACATGCACAGGGGAGCCCACATCCACTAGAGAGGGGAGGGTGAGGAGGGGCCGGGATAGCTTGCCCTTGGTGTTCTCTGCGAATTGGGCCTTTTCCTCTGTCTGTCCCTCTGGGTGCCAGGGCGCAAGTAGGGGAGCAGCTGAGCGGCAAAGCTAGCCTGGCTAGAGAAGAAGGCCAGGGGAAAGGGGCCGGCAAGAATTTGGAATAATGCTGTGGACGCGCATGGGGGGGGGGTTGGTCAAACGACTGGGAAAGAAGAAACATGACCGGGGGGGCAGTAGTGCCTAGGCGATCGCAAAGTCTTGCCTTCGAATCTAATCAGGTATCTGCACTTGTACCGGCTAGCGTGGTCGCCGTTGCCGAATCAGGCAACTTAACTGCTCCACTCTGAGCCTAACGTCAGGGCAAAACTTGTGATAGTTGCATACATACTCGCCTTTAGCTATTCGACTCTTGGAAGGATCATGCCTGTGTGCGCCTGCTCCGAACCACGGCAGCCTTGGCGGTGGAATGAACTGATAAACGATCGACTGGCGGTACTATCACCATGACGATATTATGGCATCCAAGAATACGGTTGTATAAGGCGCCTTAGGTGAAGTTCCAGCAGGCGGTACTGATCTGTACTTGCTGTCGCTATGGTGCCGTAACTTTACTTCAGGTACCTAAAATTCCCTAGTAGCAATGCTTCGTAACTCGCAGCATTTAGGTGAGATGCCTCTCCGGAGACGCGGCTGCTTCACGCAAGAAAAGGATAGCAATAGCCTGCTTTTTGTACTACCTTGTGAGCCCCAAGAACCACGTGATGGATAGCATTGTCTTCGGCCGTTCGCTACCTCCGGCATTGGAGCCGCCAATCCCCCGAGGCCACGAACATCTGCCATCGAGTGCAAACGATAGATGTAGTTTGTGCCCTCCCCGGATAGTACAGCCTAGGGAGTCCCGCAGTTCATCGAAAGTTGGGACACGTTTTGTCGTCGGCCGTGTAAAAGCCGGGGAATGATTCCAACCAACCCGCCACCTGCGCTTGCATCGCCACCGATGCGCGACTAAATCGTCCTAGGCCAGGCGAAGCACCGCCAAAGTAGTCCTACCCGACCCAGCCGGTCGGCCAGATTGAAAGCAAGGCCGGCCTGATCTGATAGAAGGAAAGTGAAAAGACTGGGCTTGGCGCAGCAGCAGCGTCGTCATCGCCAAAAACAATCCTCCCTCACAACAGCTTGCATACCCACTAACCACACGCTATCATCGAAGAAAAGAAGAGGAATGCTGTTGATATGTACATACAGGTGCAAGCCCTCGCGCTAGGGTAAAAAGGGCCTATCGTGAGGGGTGGACGACAGCTTTGACAGGGGGGAACCTAAAGCATGACGGGCATTGAGGGGAGACCATGGACCCTCGCAAAGGTGACTCTCCCTAGCCCGTCTCGCGAGGTTCTTCAACATCTTCTACGGAGTAAGCTAAGCTGTCCTGTCCCTCTTGGCAGGGCGCGCTCCACTCAGGGCATGCTGATACCCTCTGAAGGGCCTGATTCCAGCGTTCTGCAGCCGCCATTCAGCGCCGTTCAGCACCACTCAGCACCATTTAGCACCATCCAGCGCCATTCGGCAACGGCCCAACAGCACGGCTCCGGGGGCCCCTAGCGAGATGAGCTAGACGCCAGAGGTTTTGAGATGTGTGTACGGAAAGTGTACATCCAGGAGCACTAGTGCTTGTAGCACTGCCTTAGGTCAATAGTAGTAGGCTGCTGGCTGCTTTCATGAGGCTTGCGACTTCGAATGAGGAGGAGGGGGGAACAATCTTTAGCTTTCGCCATTAAGTTTTGGAGTGGAGGGTGCCGTGCTGACGGCTTCGCTGCACTGATCCCGCATTGCACCAGGTCAGCGGGTAGTTACCATACCTGGGCGCTGGGCCTTGGTTATTACTGCGCTGGGCACCGCTTGGCTACAGAACGGAGTTTGGGGCCTAGGCTCCCGAAAGTTCTTCGGTACTGGGTACTTTGTCTACACAGAGCGTCGCCGTTATCAACCCTGTGCGCCCCACCATATCCCGTACGCATAAGCAGGAGTGCATCTATTTATAGTAATGGTCGCCTATTATTAATGCGGGCCCGCGCGTAGATGATCGGTACTCAGTACATTGAGTTGATGATGCTCCGCTAACTTGCAAGAGCTACGGGACTTCAGTTCAGGCGTGCTCTTCTCCCCCCCCGACACCCCCCAGCAGCGATGAAGGCAGCCCACCCACGCACTTGCCCTTTCAACGTCCCATTTTCCCCAAAGAACGGATCCCTTCTCTCGGCGGACTCGTCTTTGTAGCCGGTTTCCCGCATCCACAGCTTTCGGCACTCTCCTTCAACACCACGCGGCTATTATTTTGTCACGTACTTGTTAATTTTTCTTTTTGGCGACTCGACTCAGCATCCCTTCCTTTGCCTCTCACTGCAATCGTCATTTCTCTCTCTCTCACTCTCTCTTCCTCTCCCTATCTCTGACGCTACGAGACATAACCGACCACACCTACACGGACGAAAGACTAAGAGATTCAGCCGCAGACTAGGAGGATCAGAAGGGAAAAGCAACACGTCAACAGTCAAATCGAACGATATCGTCTTTTCAACTCCCTAGCGACGTTTCTTACGTAGCGCTTTTGCGCCGTCGCCCCCATCGACATCGACGCCATGCCCAGCTCTTCAGATAACGGCTCATCGATCAACGGCGGGAACCATTCTGGCCAGAGCCCCCCCAACGGTGACGATAATGTCGCGCCCCGAGATGCGCACCCGGATAATGCCAGCATTCCAAAGCCCAAGCGCCTTGCCTGCATGATTTGTAGGAAGCGCAAGCTCAAGTGTGACGGGGTTAGACCTAGCTGTAGCACTTGCTCACGGCTTGGACATAACTGCGCCTACGATGAGCAACGGAGGAAGAGTGGTCCTAAGCGTGGCTACGTAAAGGCACTGGAGGAGCGATTGAGTGAGCACCCCCCACACCACGCTTCCCTATCTCGCCTTCCCCATCAGTGCTTCGCGTTTGGTCTCTACTGGACTGGGAGAAGAGAGGAAACCTCGATAGCGAGATGCATGAACAATGATCGTGATAATTGATATGTCGATGACATCGATGCTGCAAGGGGCTAATCATTGTACATAGAACAAGTTGAGACGCTCTTGAAAACCCAAGAGCCAACAGCAAGCAAGAGCCCGCCGAAGGGCTTGGGAATGCCGCTACCTGGCGCTCACAACCCGCAACCGAGTGGCAATGCGTCGATGCCCATGCCCAATCCTAACATAGGGCTCAATGGCGACGAGCGCTGGCACTTCAATGGCGAGTCACCCCAGGGAGGTCCCATGGAGGACTTCAACTTCAACGCCAACATGGGCATGCCCGTCAACAACATGGCAGGGAACTTTACCTGGGAAATGATTGGCTTGGGGCTGGAAGAGCCTCTGCCACCACAGGAGACGATTGATGAATTACACCAGATTTACTTCGAAAAGGTCCATCCTTCGATGCCCATGATTCATAGATACCGATATCTCGCCGCAATGAACTTGTATGCCACTTACCCCCTTTTCCTCCACCTATTTTCCTGTCGCTGCCTGACTTGTAGCTACGGCACGTTTTGTGCTGCAAGCCCTGAGGCCAATCGGGACAATATCGTGCGAATCTCATGGTGAAACGGAAGTGACTTACACATTTTCATAGGGCACCGAGTCAGCGACCCCCTGTCTGCTTGCGGTATGCCATGTGGACTCTGGCGTGCTCCATTTCGGAAAAGTACACAGACCTCAAGGATCTGTTTTACCAGAGGGCACGCAAGTACGTCGAGGCAGACTACATGAAGGGCTTTGGCGAGCATATGATCTCCGTCGCCCATTGCCAGACCCATATCTTACTAGCCAGTTACGAGATGAAGATGATGTACTTTCCCCGGGCTTGGATCAACACTGGCTGTGCGGTCCGCTTGGCTCAAATGTAGGCTGCATTCTACCCTGGTGAAAAATGACGAAGCGAGATCCGTTTGAACTGACAATATTAGGATTGGATTGCATCGCATGGATGGCAGTGGCTTGGATGTAAAGCAGTGCTTGCCGCCGCCTAAGGACTGGACTGAGCGAGAGGAGCGGAGACGAACTTTCTGGATGGCTTTCTGCGAGGACCGCTACGCGAGCATCGGCACTGGCTGGCCCATGACTATTGATGAGAAGGACATTCTGACAAACATGCCATCATCAGATGAGGCTTTCGACATGAGCCGCCCGGAGCAGACGCTGACACTGGAGGAGTGTACCAGCCCAGCCGGAGCCGGCAAACTCTCGTCCTTTGGTGGCATCATTCTCATGGCTTGCCTTTTTGGCCGCAACTTGATTCACTTGCACCGTCCGGATGACAACGATCTAGATCATGACATCAACGGTCCGTTCTGGAAGCGCCACCGTCAAATGGACCACATCCTGCTCAACACCTCCCTTTGTCTCCCATCGCATCTGAAGCTTCCTGCCGGATTGGGTAACCCCAACGTGGTCTTTACCAACATGAGCATCCATACTTCGACCATCTGTCTACATCAGGCAGCCATCTTCAAAGCGGAGATGAACAAGCTCCCTGCCTCTGTCAGCGCAGAGAGCAAGGTTCGATGCATCACGGCGGCAAACGAGATTGCCAGCATAATGAGAACAATATCACATATGGATTTATCCGCTGTCAGTTTCCCCTACTTTTTTTT
The DNA here is from genome assembly GCA_023653515.1 of Trichoderma orchidacearum. Classification (NCBI taxonomy): domain Eukaryota; kingdom Fungi; phylum Ascomycota; class Sordariomycetes; order Hypocreales; family Hypocreaceae; genus Trichoderma; species Trichoderma orchidacearum. Next base: position 203,605 of record JAAOZV010000011.1, read on the forward strand.
CTGCCCCATTAGTCCTACAAGGGATCCGCGCACTTTGTATACGAACTCTTACTTCACGATCCGACCATACTAACTTTGAACTTAGATGAATCCTTTTATTGCCTTCTGCCTCTATGTCTCCGCTCGGGTGTTCGTGCAGTATCTCAAGAGTAAGCCAGACGATGCGCAGACTATTGACTCGCTGCGTTTTCTCATTTCAGCCATGAACGCGCTGAAGCGGCGCAACCCCTTGACAGAATCTTTTCTCGTCCAGCTGGATGTGGATTTCGAGGCCTTGGCCTTGAAGATCCCCAAGTTAAGAGGCGCCTTCCCTCGTGCCGGTGATAGTGTAAGCCTCTTCCCTTCCCTTCCCTCCCCCCCCCTCGCCCTATCTTTGCGGGGAGCGTTATCACCCCTAGCCGTAAATGACTTACTGATGGTCTTTAGCCTCCTGAGCCACCCAAGGGACTTCCTGTACGAGCCGGAGCTGTGTGTGATGATCCTGATGGCGTCAAGGGAATATTGAGCTACCGAAACGAATGTCACTTCATGAAAACGACAGGTGACGATGGGAATGCTGCCGCGGCTCCTGACATCGCAGAACCTCAGACCGACTCCCAGAGCATGTCAACTACGCATTCGCATGGCTTTGGATCAGGAGCATGGCTTTCGGCTGACCAGCAGATGCACGTCTTGACGCCAAACTCAGGGAGCCTGTACGAAAAGAATGTTCCAGGGAGCGGCGGATTATCTGGATTCGGGGACTCTGGAGATCAGGATGCATCAGGCTCCCCTGACATCCACTCGTCTGGGCGCACACCCAATTCCAGTGGCAGTTTATCGGACGCGCGGCCCCCTCTCGCACCTGGACAAATTCCCAGTGGCGCGTCCGGTCATGAATCCTACCGAGCAAGTCCTATTTCGCCGCAGCAGACGATGATGAACCATGGAGGCATGGATGGTACAGGTAGCCAGCAAGCATTCTACGGTGACCCCAATGGCTTTACCATGGCCACAGGCATGGGTATGTCGCAAGCGGCCTACGGTATGTCTAACGGCTGGGGGGGCTTAAACGGACCAACTGTGGGAATGCAGCCAGTGGGAGGAGAAGGCGTTCTTCGGGCGTTGATGAACATGGGGCCGATGGATGCCATGGATCTATCATCGTGGGATTCTGGCAATCCACACTGAACCGTGATCTGATAACGGAATCAAAAAAAAAAAAAAAGGGGGGGGGGGGGGGACGAAACACGGGATCGAAAGTATCTGATAAGAGGGTGGACAATTCTGCCTCAGCAGAGAAAGTCTTTAAGAGGCCTGCGTGATCGCTATCTCGTTCAATGGCTTTGTTTCTTGTAACTTTGTGGACGCTTTGGATGTTTGGACGACACGATGGCGTTTTGGAAACTCGGTGAATCTGGCTGCACATCTTTTCATTCTTATGTTTGTCGTTACCCTTCTTCTATCTTCTCCTATTTATCGAATCTTCCACGTTCCGTGCCTTGTTCGTTCTCGGCTGTATAGCACCTGCTTACCTCAAAGCTGACGGCCTGCAAGGCTGTTTGGCGGCTGCAGGATGACGATGGCCGACGGAAAAATATTCAAAAATACCCAGCAATGATGGATTTGGCTTTTCAGCCGTTTTCAATTTGCTTGACCTTTTCATACTTTTCGATATTGCTGCATTGGATTCGGGAGCAGCAGCGCAACGAGGACAGTTCCGTCTGATATACAAAACGATGCAGTCTAGTGCTAGGCTTTTGGAGAAACGTACTATATTATTTGTAGCGGTATGAAGTGAAACTTATATTGACTGATGGTTTGTTCCTTTTGAAGGGGCGATGGCGATAAGGCGGGGTTTGGCATGGTCCGTGCACGCATTGCCGCTCTTTAACGGGTGGCCTGCCTTTCCCTTTCTCTCGTGTCCCCGCCAAACCCCTCCATTAAGAATCGGCGGCCTGGACCACTTGTCAGCTCCCCCCCCCCCCCCAAAAAAAAAAGGAAACGCCCAAGAAGAACGGACAGATGAACTAGCACCTAAAAGCAGCGACCGGTGGGACAGGCAGACTCGCCGGACAGACGCCATTCGGCAACAAGAGAGGATTAGGTCCCTCTTTATCTACCTCTTCGGCCGCTTGCTTCTCATTAGCACTGTCCAGTCTTTCCTCTTCCGAGATGGCTGCGCCGGAGGGATCGTTTGCCGCCGCGTCCGGGCCTGGCGGGCATTTTCTGAGCATGGGATTGGACTTAACAACACTCGGAATGGGATATCAAGGTCTGGAGGAGGCATATCAGCATCACCATCATCAGAATAATGATAGCAATAATGGTAGCAACAACAGTAACAACCATGGCAATGGCAGTGATGCACATGCAACTGTGCGGTCGAGTGTGCTCGGAGCAGCAGCAGGAGGAGTATTTGGGGGGCAAGGAGACAATTATCAGGACGTGAAGAGGCATGAAAGAGTGATGGCCCAGCCGAGGCAGCAGCAACAGAAGCAACGGCAACGACTTACACCGTCACCCAACCTTCACAACTATCACCGCAACCACAGCCAACAGCGAGGGCAAGTTGCCCAGCCCGGCGGTGGCCAAATTCTGGCTGGACAATTTGGCATTCTGATGCCGACTCCAGTGCCTTCTGGTATGCAGCATAATGATGATGATGATGATGCTAGATCACGGGCCTGGGGGCAGGATCATGGTCGTAAACAGGACGCGGCGGCAGCAGCAAAGGCATCAGTGCCCTACAAGCCTGGCGAAGGCAAACTTGTCATCGATCCTCCAGACCTCCAAGCGTGGCGAGAGAGGCTCTTCCATGTCGACGATATCATTGTTCTCACACACGAGCAGTTCGAGACGTACTTCCCACACATTGACAACGTCTACTCCCATCGCTCGACGCAGCGGTACAAGCGCAAGCCTTTCATCTCGCACTACTGGGATTGCCGTATGAAGGGTCGGCCGCCTGGCACGCCCAAGTCCGATGACCCGAGCAAAAAGAAGCGTAAGCGTAGCGCTAGGGAACGCGATCTGTGCGATGTTAAAATCAAAATCACCGAGTACTTTCCCGACGCCGGCGCCGAGGCCGCGCTGGACCGGGACGTGGCCGCCGCCATCGCTGCCGGTACAGCCGTAAATGCCGTTGTCAGCGCCGGACAACGCTTCTGGACCATCCAGCGGGTCAACGGCAACGGCGGCAACGGCAAGGGGGATGGCGTGGCGGGTCCTCATCGTCATACGCTGGAGAGGAGCGACGAGATTAAGAGAAATAGTGTGCAGCGCTTCATAGCGACGAGAGAGAAGGAGGGCAAGAAGACGCAGGTGAGCTTGATGAAAGCGCCAAAGGGCAATGGAAGCAGCATGCATCTGTATATGCTCTGAATGACTCGCCGGTTGACGAACATTTGATTTACCCTTAGGTGAAAATGCCACAGAAAAAGGCCACTGGGACCGCACAGGCAACGATTCGGATGCGAAGCGAGGAGACTGACTTGAAGCTATATGCGGCATGTTTCTGGTGCTAATGCCCTCTCCTTCTTTCTCATCATTCGCCCCTCTCCCTTACCCTCTTCTCTAAGTTGTATGCTGATTTCATTGAAACAACTAGTCCCTTCTCCCAGCGAGCCTGGATCACGCTCGAAGCAAAAGGGCAGCCATACCAATACGTCGAAACAGATGTCTTGAAGCGGACTGCTTCCGCACCCCTTCTGCAGGCCAACCAGCGGGGTTGCGTCCCGGTCATCAGGCACGGAGACTGGTTTTGCTCCGAGAGCGGCGTTATTATGGAATATGTATGAACAAACAGACACGTTTACAGTTGATGGCATATACAAGGATGTGCAAGCTAATACGATATCTCCTATTGGGATGTACATAGCTGGAAGAAGTTTACCCTGGTGCTCCGTTGCTCCCTTCTGACCCGCGCTTAAGAGCCAGCTGCCGCCTCTGGATCGATCATGTAAGTCGGCCTCCGTTCGTCTCCGTGGCATAAAGAATGAGCAAAACACTAATGGCTGTCAAGATCAATACTCGCATTGTCCCCGCATTCTTTACATTCCTCCAGCCTCATCCATCATCTTCATCATCTTTCTCCTCCTCTCAAGTCACGAACGGCCTTTCTACACCCTCATCACCATTATCCTCATCGTTGTCTACATCTCTCGCTCTCCTGCAATCGCACATCACCACCATCGTCCTCGCCGCGGACGAGCAAGGCCCTTATTTCCTCGGCTCCTCGCTTTCCCTAGTGGACATCCATTTTGCTCCCTTCGCTCTCCGCCTCAACCGAATCTTGCGCTGGCGTCATCCGAGCTCACTCTTGCCCGATCCCACCCCAGCTGCGCGCTGGCTCCGCTGGCTAGACGCTCTGGAGAGAGATCCGCATGTCGTAGCAACCAGTAGTACCGATGACTTTTATCTTGACACAATAGACTTAATGGTTCAGGCGTCGAGTGTGGTGTCAGTCTCCTCCGGAAACGCCTCTACCGGCTCGCAATAATCAGATATACACGCCAGATTGAGGGAATCATAATAGCGGCCAATGGCGTTGGACAAGTTCATGAATAATGAAGCTATGTATCAATTGCTCTAGCAAGCCCTATTTATTCCTTAATCCTTATTTACTCGAGGTGGTATCGCAGCCGCCCATGCCATCTATCCTATGTGAAGGACTTTACCTCCATGTACAATTCCATTGTCGATCCCGCTATTAGCCATTATATACGTGTATGAAAAAAAAGAAGTTGACCCCAAATACTCTATCCATACTAGATTGGAAGATGCCAGCCCAAAAGAAACTAAAATGTTACAGCTGCATAATTCATGAAGATGAGCGACGAACTTGGGCCCCATCTCTCCTCCTCCTTCTGATGTCAGCCCACTTCTCACCGAAAGTAATGACATCGCCGCTTTGTCGGGCACGGACGCGACCCTCGCCTAGCTCTTCCAAATCCTTTGTTTCCAGGTATTTCTTTCCTTCTCCATCATCCACCCATCTCTGTGGGTCTGGTAAATATGCCCAAGAGAAGAGAGCCCCAAAGGCAGCAACGGACCCGAAGAGAAGAAATATAAGCCCCTGGCGGCTGCGACTCTTGTACGACTGGTTGATGCCGTATACTATCAATAGAGAGACGATGCTCCCAAACTTGCCTGCTGCTGCTGAGATGCCATGACAGGTCGAGCGATAGCATGTGGGAAATATTTCAGCTGGTATGATAAAAGTTAAGGTGTTTGCGCCTATGGAGGCCTGAAGTCAGCACAACAGGTGATGTAGACGTTTTCGATGTTTCTTACCAAGATTGAACATGAAATGGCAGACGGCTACGAGGGCTACTGTTACGGGCGCAGCTGACTCATCGTGGACTCCGTAATAGACACCGCCCGTAATGACGAAGAGAATGGCCAGGACAAAGAAGGATATAGTGAGCCATTTCTTACGCGGGATGCGGTTTGCGAAGTAGATGAAGCAAAAACTTCCAGCAATCGAGCCCAAGGACACCGTCAATATATACTGCTTTGTCTGCTGCACTAGTACGTCGTATATCGTGTTACACGGGCGGGTCGCGTCTGTTTGCCATGCCGGAAGTCCCACTATCGCCCAATGTGGAACTGTTGAGTTCCCTCCGGGAAGCGATGAGTTCCAGCAAGATAGCTTGTTGTTGATTGGCAGCGGTTTTTTGGTAGCCCACATATCGGATAGTGTTCCTCGATTATCAAGTGATAGGCCGTAAAAGCTAACATCCAAAAAGAACCACGCGGCCGATGTCCCAAGTAGATAATACCAATTCCCGTCGCGTATGAAGTAATGGCGCAGATCTTCTTTGGAAAATTGGATGGGCATTGGCCCGGCCGAGTTCTCCGGATGTATGCCATTAGGGGGGTTCATTTGTACGTTATTGGAGGTGCTACCCGAAGGGGCGCCATACACACGTTGCGTGTTCATGATGGCGACGGCAGGCTTGTTCTTAACTTCCAAGCTGTAGAGACCGCAATCAAACAAGAAGAATCGAAAGATGATGGCTAAGAGAGCGGGGACGGCCCCTGATCCGATGACGATACGCCAGATGCCGTCCACTGCTTTGCGGCACTCTTCTTCATATAGGGTGTTGAGCCCGCATTGCTTCTGCCTGAGCTTGTGGGTGTCTTGATACCCCAAGAGCACCAGCAGTCCAATGATTTGAGCAAGCGCCTGTCCAACGGGTTGCATCAGAAAGACGCTGGCCAGCATGCTTGTCCTAGATTGCGTGCTAGACCACTCAGATGTGATGACAGCACTAAGGGGATATTCAGCTCCGATACCTAGGGAGGAAACAATTAGACAACTATGGTAAGCGTGGTGAAGAAGTTGGTAACATGGGGGTTGAGGACGCTTAGCATACCGATACCCATGACAAAGCGCCACCAGATGAAGAGGCCTAGGAATGAGATATCCCCATAGCCATGACTGCTGGTAGCTACGCCAATAGTTGAAACAATAACAAGTACCAGCTCGATTCCATATAGGCGGGTTCGGCCAAAGCGATCGGCGAGGTAACCGAAAAGGACCTGTCCGATCATGGACCCGAAGAGGGTGAAAAAGTTGATGAGTAGACTGGTCCATTCTCCTCCATGAGGCCAATATACGAAGGCAACGGAGGCTAGGATAACGTTGGTTGAAAAGAGATTGTATCTATTGTTGCAAGACAGGTTAAAATCAGGACTGGTTCTAGCGAGATGCTCGCACAAGGTGTAGTGGGCTTAACTGCGAAGCCTTTGTACGTGAGGAGCATAAATAGAGCAACGTACGAGTCAGTAAGGAAGCCAGACGCAGCAACGCCCCAAATGCGGAAATTCCATGAGTTGAGGTCAAGCTCGTAGCGCAGTTGGTGACGATCCTGCAGCAAGAGATAGGTTAATAAGACGGCTCTAAAGCGTTGTACATAGAACGTCGAATAATAGCAGGGCATCCATCTTCTTGCGAATGGCAGTGGGGCAGCCCCCCTTCTACGAGCCGCGGGTGCGGATGCAAATGCGGTCGCAGCGAGGATGGAGAGGATGGGCAACTGGCAGCCAACCTTGCCATGTGGATGGGTGCTGAGTAGACAAACGGCATAGACGCACCTGAAGGTCTTGGGATGACAAGGCAGAGCTGTCGGCGCCGAGAAACCCACGATTTCTCCGCCCGGGGCTGCTCCCCAGATTTAAGGGCATCGCCCGCGAAACTCAGGCTTCGCGCCCAAGCAGGCAGCGGGATGCGGTTGCCGGCAGGCTCTTCTGAGACAGTCTGGGAAGGGATGGCGATGAATGTATTGTCTCAAATGATGGGTTGTTTTACCCTCCTTGTCTCTCCTGGCCGCAACGTGGGCTTGAACCACAAGAATAAAGAGAGAGAGAATTAAAACGGCAAGAGAATTCCGCCGCTGTGACTGCTACTGGGGAGCAATGGTCAGAGATCAGCGCGGCATCAGCGGCCGGGTCATTACGAAGACACGATTGGCGTTAGAATTGTGCGCGACAGTGCATCAATGACGGTTTGAGAGAGAGAAAAGGAGAACCGAGAAGGGAGGAGAGACGACGAGGCGAGATTCCTAAGACGAGCAGTGGTGGACAGCGACCGAGAACCAAGAAGCCATCATGAGGGCGCCGGGAAAGTTGTTAGAGAGCTACGCGGTCTACGGCAGCAGCAGCAGGCGCGGACGAGGTATTGGGGCATGAGCGAGCATGTCGCTGCTGCCAAGACGAGAATTGCATCTGAGGCTGAGGAAAATGACTAGCAGGCCCTCAGGTAAGGTAGGCAGGCACGGAGAGCGTCTGGGGGGCGCCTACCTCACGCCTAGTGTCTCGTTCCTACCTCGCCCCTACCCACCAAGTTGATCGGTCCTTCGTGGTCCGTCTCCATACTGCGCACTCCTACCTGGTGGCATTGCAATACTGCTCTAACTAGAATGACACTACCTCCAATATGAATGTTGCATGCTACGAGGTACTAGGTAGGGACCGAGCTAGACATAGAGGTAGGTAGGTATTTACCGGGTGCGGCGAGGGACTAGCAATTATCACTTTAATATGCAAAGTCCCATCTGAGCAGGCCATCCAACCGGGGTGCATTTCGGCAGCGTGTGGGCGTTGGTACGTGCTGTGAACATATAAGGGATCCTCATAAAGCCTCCAGGTCGAAAAGTAAGGTAAGATACAGCGTCCTCATGTTGCCTGCGAATAAATCTTCCGCGCCGCCTTTACCTTATGAGATCAAGGTCTCCGACTGATAGGTACCGTGGTAGTCTCCTGGCTTGACATTCATCTTTCTTTTCGACCCCATGAGACAAGACACTCTCATGCCAGCGCTGCTGGTGCAACGTACCGATAAGCATTTGCTGCAATTTTTCAATAGTCTGCCATGGGCTAAAAGCTGTCGAGGCTAGCCTACACTTGTCTCTATCATTCTTGCTTCTTGTCAAATCATTGTCGTCACCAGTATCCCTTGAGCTGATCCTGGGGTTTCTCATCAGCATAATCACCACCACCATTCCGATAGGTCCCCCGCCGCCGTTCCGGCAGCCTCAAAGACAACTGAAACTGGCCCAGAGCGTGTCAGGGAGAGCACGTGGTGAACAGCGCTGGACGCGGTTCCTGAAGACGAGTGGGGGGGTGGCCCAAGGTGGCTTGACAACCTGGATCACGCTACGGATGTGTGTACCGGGGCGAGCCCGCGAGCGCTAAGCAGTTGCGTGGTGGTGCTGGTAGTGGGCGGATTCGTGGCAAATAACACGTGCAGCGAGACTCACTGCTGCGCTAATACACTTGGGCCTTGGCATATGTCGCTGTCGATGGTCTATCTCTTCTAGGCCCTAGATTGCTATTCGAGAGCCCCGATTGAATGGGTTGAGAGGGGGGGGGGGGGGTTCGGGGAGCGGGTTGGATACGAGCGCTGTCGCATCGCATTGTCGCATGCATGCGACTTATAGATTCTGGGCACGGCCAAATCTCCCCAGCTGGAGCTAGCAATAGCGAAGCATGAGCACCTCGCTTTTTACTACCTCTCGACGGGACGCCGCTCCAAGTCTCTGGATACTCTGTATTTAGTGGGCTTACCCCATCTGACACCAATGAGCTACTCCGAGGTTACCTATGGAACCAGCTGTTGACGGCAGAGAACGAGGACGCACTGACTTGACAGACAGAATTGATATGGCGCTTCGTACTCCACGCCACTGGAAAAGGGTTCTCCGAGAGCCCGGCCCTCAGCCGCGAGCTTCAGTCGACATGGCTGCGGCTCATCAGCCTATCAGAGGTCTGGATCGCACCCCGTGCACGCTACATGCGCCTCTAGTGGAGCGGGTTTGAGCCTCTTCCGAGCCGAGCAAGCGACTAAAGGGACGAGGTCCAGACCAAGCTCACCAGCGTTTCTGCTGGAGGATGGATTTGCTTGGGCGCTATCACAAAGCATCTCGACCCGCGTCAAACCGGCAAAGACAGACGCCTGGCGACAGTCTGGATTGTTTCCTGGGGTTACTACTATGTAGATGCGAAAGGACACTTTTTCCATGTCAGGAACTGGATCCCATACGGCTATATTGCCTTCGATGACATGAGGTACTCAACATTGGGTGTTCCTATTTGTTGCATATATTCATTCAAGATATAAGGCACTGAGGAGGTGTCTCATAATAGGTGTTGGATACAGCACAGGTATTGAAGCTCCTTACCTTACTGCCTATGGTACCTAGGAGGTACTCAGATATCTGAGTTAGGTGTCCGAGTGCTACTGTAAGTAGGTAAATGGAGGTAAGGCTGCGAAGCTGGCAATAAGTATGCACAGTTGGGGGCGTCTCGGAGCAGAACGGAGCAGTTCGCACCTAACCGTACATGCTTTCTACGTGAGGTACGCTCTTGCATTGCTTCGTCGAACGACAAGTCGAGTCAGCGTCGCGGGTTCTACCAAACGGGTGCTCTGCATAGCGGTGGATCGCTTCTAAGGGGGGGTGGGTTGTCCTAGAGAGCTTCCCAGCACGCAAAGCCATTAGGTAGAATCTGGGTCTTGACCAGCCTGTATGTACGGAGTACCCCCGCGAGATAAGGCGTGCCTCGCTCTGCTCTGCTTCCTTTCCGTCGGTACTTGTACATGTACTTGGCACTACTACTATGCCAAACCCTTAGCTGTTCGTTACAGGGAATAGCAGGACTATTCCGCACCACGCGGCAGATGTGTGGTTTTAAGATTTTTATTAGTAGCTCGAACCTTGCCTGGTAATCTAAGGGACTTGACTTTTAGCCAAGTTATCCACACTCTACCTCCACTCAAGCAGCAGCAGCAGCAGTAGCAGCAGCAGCAGCAGCAGTAGCAGCAGCAGCAGCAGAAGCCGAACCAGCATTATGCAGCCAGCGCCGAAAGAAGCTTGCTCCAACGATCCTTCTGCTTCTCTCTACCTCTCCCGTCCATAATTCTTTTTTGCCGTTTCTTCCTCTCGGCGCTGTCATTGTCTAACTTTGCGGGCACAGCAGCAGTCGGTTTCCTCCCTCTCTCAAAGAGTAAGGGCATGGCGACAGCTGCTTTTCGATTTCGCAAGAATCTGCCCGTGACAGCTCTCCCACGTAAGCCGTGCGTTGCCGCCAGCCTCTTGTTCGCGGCCAGTGTCATGACTGCTTCTCCAAAGACGACCCATCCTGCGGATCGTTTGTCTCTGGTGACTTAGGTCGTGCGCCTCTCAAGCTCTCCCAGCATGGCCGCCTCGTCCTCGTCCGGCTCCTCCTTCACGTCCTCGTCACTTGGACGCCCGCCCACCTACAGCCGCTCCTACGTGAGTCCGGTGGACTCGACCTGGACGCAGACTTCGGAAATTTCCACGATATCAGCACCTTCCACCAGCGACTCTGCCGCGCAGCCCGCCTCGCTTCGTCCCCTCGATCTCGGCCCTCCGGGTTATACTGCCACAATGTACGATCAGCCGTGTATGCCCGCGGGTCATCCCATTTGTCCGTTGCAATCTATTGTCTGACAAGGTCGCTTTTTATCGATAGAACCCTTTTTCAGGATACTCCCGACGAACGGACCGTGTACCTAGGACCGTGGGAAGTGGTAGGGTCCGAGCAACGGCGTATTCGCTGGCAATGCAGCTATCAGGGCGAGCTGCTTGAACACTTCCGTAAGTGGCGGTTCAGATATACCAGAAATGATGCTTGATTCAACTTCTACCATTACTTTGGTTCCTGCCCCCCCCCCCCCTTTTTTTTTTTCCCCTACTGTTGTCCGCTAGTCTTTCCTCTACATCTCCTAACGATCTTGGAGACGTTTTCTCGCTCACCATCTATTAGTACCTTCAGACGTGCCTTCGAACATTCATCCTCATACGCTTCACTCACGGCATCGCCAGTTCAATGATCCTCCAGACATGGAACGTTTTTTATCCTTCATTGAGCCACATCGCATCAGATACACCTCCGGTGAGGGCGTCTGCATCCATGACCAATTCATTCTGGTCAAGTACGAGTTTACGACAGTCGAGTCCTCTATTCAATTTCAAGGGGATGTGCGCAGGAAAGACCTGGTAGATTTCTACGATGTCGACGTTGTTTGGTCCAATCTTCACAGTCGAACGGATGGCTTTGGCAAAGTCAAAGGTATCGGCGCCATCCAGAGGCTTAAGCTCTGGAGGGACCGTTACACGACCTTCCACTCTTTGAGTGTATTGGCCAACAAGGTGGACCAGCAGTACCGCGAGTATGACATCCACAATTTCGAGGGCGAGCTCCGAAACCGCGATGACCGGACGAAAACCCTTCGCCTCAATGTTCATGGCCGACGAGGGAGCGTCCCCGAGGAAAGCACCGCGCGTCGAACTTTTCGCATACGGACAAGAGTCCGGTCCGCCGGACATGCCAGCCAGGCCAGTCCAGAACTGGGCCCTTCATATGCGGCAACTGCTCTAGACATTCGCTACCTGTCTATACAGTTTACCCATAAGCGAGGTGAGATGACCTTGACGAACGAGCCTTAGGGCTAGTATGCAGTAGCCAATAATTTGACACGAAAAAAAAAATGCAGACTACAAACGGTTCATCGACAACTGGGTCTATGCGCATAGCTCTGATCGCGAATTTCACGGTGTCCCGTTTCCCCCGAATCACTTCGAGCTACCTTCGCCGGAAATGCTCCCCAGTCCAAGCGCTAACACTGACAGCGGACCCGGGCCGGGCTGAACTTTAAAAAATCAATTTGCCAGGTCTTGTTTCTGTGAACCTTGCCAATTCAAAATGGGTCAAGATTCAAAACTTTGGTTTGCAATCTCCACTACAAACCGCCATGTGAGCCTCGTGGGAAACGAAATTTGAATTTTTCACTTTTCCCCTTACCCATCCGTCACTAGGTACATACGATTCTATGGCCGATACGCCACGTGAGAAAGAAGAAAGAAGCAGAATTCGGCTGAATTGGTTATCTGCGGAAATACCGACGTCATCGAAGCGACTGCGCGGCGTGGTACCAGAGACGCCTGCGATTGGACCCCACTACACCACTATCCCCGCGATCATCAGGCCATTCCCACCAGGTGTCGTCACGAACGGCCTCATCCGTTCTGCAGCTGTCGTCAGATCTTTCCTTACTGCAGACCACGCAATAAAGCGCTATTAAAGGGAATGCGAATGATACAACTTGAGTGGGAAGAAATCAAAAGTCCTTGAGACGCTTAATTATTCTATCTTCATCTGACGTGACGGCCGATTGCTTTCGCTATTGCTCTCGTCCCTCATCCATCAATCCGCCTCTTCCTCTGTTGGTAACAGCCAGATCATGGGGGTCATTCTCGCCATCAACGCTGGCTCCAGCTCCGTCAAGATCTCAGTCTATCTGGCCGATAAGGGCACAACGCCACGCCAGATTGCCGAGTCTCAAGTTAGCGGTCTGACGGCGCCACCAGCCCAATTGAAATATTCACGGGGCGACCAGACGATTATCAAGGATAAAGATGTGGATCACGCCGTGAACAGTCAGGACGATGCTTTCGCCTTGTTACTTAAGACGCTAGTAGACGACGCTGAGTTGAAAGAGATCAGCTCCAAGGCGGACGTTGCCATTGCCTGTCATCGCATCGTCCATGGCGGAGATTACGGTGAGGCCCAGGTCATCACTCGCGATACATATCACCATCTAGAGAACCTCAGCGATCTCGCTCCCTTGCATAACGGACCTGCGCTGGAAATTGTCGATTCATGCATAAAGCAGCTTCCCGACACGATCAATGTCGCTTGCTTTGATTCGCAGTTTCACTCTACGATACCCCTACACATTTCCACGTATCCCATCAACCCGACAATAGCAAAGTCCAATCGGCTGCGCAAGTATGGATTTCACGGCATCAGCTACGCCTTCATTTCCAGGTCCGTAGCCGATTTCCTCGGCAAGAGCCTCAGTCAGCTCAACATCATCGCTCTGCATCTTGGCAGCGGGGCTAGTGCTTGTGCTATCAAAGGCGGCAAGAGCTGGGACACAAGCATGGGATTGACCCCGTTAGCCGGGCTCCCTGGCGCGACCCGCAGTGGAAGCGTAGATCCAAGGTAAGGGGACGAGAAACAAACCTCCAATTAACGCAGGTGATCCGATTGCCCGTTATCCTTGATGACTTGTGTTGGGTGGGGGTCGTTTGGGTGGAAAGGGAAACCACAACGACCTCCAATCAATCTTCGTCGTAAGCATACAGCGTAGCATTCGCTCGGCCGTATCTCTCGCATTCTACTAATCCTGTTGTTCGGGCGAAGAGCTAACGCGCATGGGTAAACGAACAGTTTGGTCTTTCATTACGCTAGCGACGTGGGCAAGCTCTCTCCAGCCGCAACGCAGAAGCTCCACATCTCCAAGGCTGAAGAGATCCTCAACAAGGGGAGTGGGTGGAAATCTCTCACGGGCACCACCAATTTTGGCGTGATTGCCGCCTCCGACGACCCCCAACATCGCTTGGCTTTTGATCTGTTTGTGGACCGGATATGCGGGTTTGTTGGGAGCTATTACGTCTCACTTGGAGGCCAAGTAGACGCACTTGTCTTTGCAGGTGGAATTGGTGAGAAGAGTGCTCGGCTTCGCAACGCCGTTGTCGAGCAAGCCAGCTGCCTAGGATTTGCCATCGACGAAGCGCTCAATAGTGCTGAGGATAGCGGCGATGCCATTGTGCGGGATGTGAGCAGTAAGACGGCCAAGCACCGTGTTCTTGTCTGTCAAACAGACGAACAATATGAGATGGCCAGGTCCTGCACGGAGATGGGGGCACTATGGGCATAAATGAAGAGATACAATCTGGGCCAGGAGAACACTCAATATATATTGTTATGATAACGTCCAAACTCTCCGTAGATATATATGTATATATCCTTGCAGATGTTCTCGCCACATGCACGAATAGAAAGTCATTCCTAGGTGAGGCATTCGTCAACATCAAGTGAGCGCCGTCTAAATGATGTTTTTTGATATCGGCCCGTCTGATTACCACACAACTAGAGAATCGTGTCTTTTGTTCATCATGTTGTCCCAAATTGTAAGAAAAAACTGGCCAGAAGTAGCACAACACAGCTGGGATCTACGGCGAAAGAGCAAGATATCAGCGGTAGGGCGAGTTTCTTATATCCAACGTATCAACTTTGTAGGCTTTTTATGTATCACCCTGAGATGACTTTTGCCTTTGTTCAATCCTCTCTCCTGGCATAGCCGTTCCATCATTCAACTAAAATAAGCAAGTCCAGCGTTCGTCGTTGGACGGCTCGATTCTCTGGGTTCCCCTTCTGTTCAGGTCCATTCCACGTACGAGGATAGAGAATGGGAAAGTAAAGTACACGAATAACAAATTCACATTTCTATCTACAGTTCCCTCTAGCAATAGGCTATTCTTACCGTAGAGACTTTAGCATATAAGATAATACATGAATAACTTCCTCGGAAATAACTGCTCTGATCGAAATGAACAGGCAAGCGCGACTGTGGGTGGGAATTAAAATGCAAATATCCAAAGAAGATTACAGGAAGAGAAAGGAAAAAGGCCCCTTTTATCTAGGGTACCCGTACCTTCCCAGTGTCTTCTCACCTACAGCCAGTGCCTAGACTGACCTTGAGAATTACGTGATATGTACTCCGCAGAGAGGACAGCCTATAACCATGGTGCCTACCTTACCTAGTAGTACCTTTCCCTGCCTACCTTAGACATTCGCGACGCGCGCACAAGGGTATCGTCTACTACCCGCCCGCAAAACGTGACTGGTCATGAATGCACACGGCTCGATGAAGAATTCAGGTAGTAGCGCTTCCGTGCAAAATACTATGCGAGGTAGGACTGTGGATCTTCCGCCGGGGGGGTAGGCAAGGGCAAAGAGTCCCAAGTCGGTGCTGGCCGGGATGGAATCAGGCGCCTACTGCTTCTTACCTGCTGCCTAGTACCTAGTAAGGTACCTTGCCTACCTTACAGTAGATAGTACTACTAAGGTATTTTACTCTGCAGAAAACTGGCTCAATACCGCGGACCGCGCACAGAATGTCCCTCCCAGACAGTTCTTCGCTAATATTATACTGCTTTGTATCCAGGTTCATTAGGGTTATGGAAACGACGCTGCGTAGATGCAAAACACACACGACTGTCACAACCACAAGCACCAAACATGGAAATCAAACATGCGTCGATTAAGAGCGACAGTGAGCCGCCCGACTATCCGAATTTGCAATCAACAAAAGTGGTATCAAATTGCACCCCAACCCATTCCAGGCTCAAACAAGTTGAGCGATCCGGCCGTATATACATCCATCACCACACACCCATCTCCCTTTTTCCATTTCCCATGCAGACATCACATCTAGAGCGAGAATGCCGCCGCTGAGTGCGAAGCACAGTAAGCCCGTTCCTTGAAGAAACCGCCAAAACGCCATGCGAGAAGATGAGAGCCTCACTTTGCCCAACCCTGAATCAGACGCCAGACCATCACGAATATTGCCTAGCCGCTTTAGCACCAGCATTTTCATCTGTTTCCACCTGGTTCGCAGAATTCCTCGGGTCCGGCTTCCAGAGCCACAGTGAGAGGAAAAATGGCTGAGATCTTATGCACAGAAGCGTAAAATATAAAGGAGAGTGAAGAAAAGAAAAAGAAAAGAAAAAGAAAGAAAAAAAGGAAAAAAAATCAACCCTGGCCAAATAGTATTTGAAGAAGAACAAAGGAAAAAAAAAAAAAAAAATTCACCAAGGCGCCATTCGTGTATCTTGCGACCTTTCATATATAGTTCCCAGTATTGATTGAACAAGACCCCGGTTTGCTCTTTCTGTATGAGAAGGAATTTGAAGTGACACAAGGGAATAGAAGAGGAAAAAGGCAAATTAAACATGTGACGCCGAAAGAGCAAATCGCGACCAAACGCCATTTGACATCCCGCAATGGCAGTTGCCAATATATGATTCCCTATCCCAGTTCGTGTATGTGCCGAGTGTATTCCGTGTATTTAGCGGACTGAAACTTCGTAACATAAAAGCAAGCATTGTGCAAGCTAGCTCTGTCGTCATGCTCCCTTCTTGATGTGTGAATTGGCGCGACATTAGAGATTATTCATTTTCTTTTCCCGCCTCTTCTTTGATTACTTTCTTTCCTTTTTTTTTTTTTTTTGTGTGTGTTTTTCTCTTTCCTTTTTTTGAGGGTGTCCCACACCAGGCACTGCCGCCGCCATGCTCTGCGGATTCGCTAACGAATTCGTCAGGGGTGGGAGGGGTAAGAAAATTTGAAGTGACGCCAGTACCGGTCATGTTGGGCCTAAAAGTTCCCCCTCGTTGTGCTAGATGCTGCCTTCTTGACATGCTATGGCCATGGCCAGAGCGTCGAGCCCGTTGGGCGTGCCGCCAACTGCGGAAGGACGATTGAGTAATGGGAGGTCCAACCCACGCATATCCCAGGCGCCCGCGGCGCCAGTCGGCTGTGTAAGTGGAGACGCTGGCAAGGGGTTCTGCTGCTTCTGGTGAAGTTCGCTGGAGTCCCAGAAGACGAAGGAATCAGGGCCAGTGGTAGAAGAGCGGCTGCGGCTGGACGAAGTCGAGCTGCGTCGCGCATCCGAAGCCAAAGACACTTTGCTAGAACGCTGGGCGCTAGACGAGCTTCGAGTCTTTTCCTTGTAGTGGGTTTCCAAGTGCTGCTTCATATTGTCCGCCCTGGTGAATTTCTTGTGGCATCCCGGGAACGTGCACTGGACCGCCTTTTCAGCTGTGTGGATCTTAGAGTGGCGCGACGCATGGCCTGACGTGGTGAAGGTCTTTTCGCATCCATGGCTGTCACGGTAGCGGCAGGGGTACCGCTTTACGGGTCGCTCAGGGACAGAGGAGGCAGCGGAGCTATCGTCCTCACAGGACGCAGACCGGCTGCAATCATAGGTAGAGCGCTTTGCGGGAGGGCCCTCGACGCTGTACTCATGCCCAAAGGCGTAAACGGGAGTTCGGATATAGCTGTAGTCAGCCGAAGGCGTCAACGGCGACATGGCTTCGTTGCTGAGCTGGGAGTCATAGGAATCAGAACGCAGGAGCTCGGGAGTATTTGGCGACGAGGAGTCACTGCGGGGTGAAGGCGGATGGCGCAGAGTCGGCCGGCTGGGATACGGGAAGCTCGATTGTCCGTAGTAGTGGTGCTTCTCGAACCGGTAGCTGTCGTCGTCGTCGTTGAGAAGTGAGACCTTGCGGCCTGCTGCATCGCGGGCGTGCATGATGAAGGGATTATAGTGATATGAAGGAAAGATGCGGATTGTTCAGTCGTTTATGTGAATGAGTGGCCGAACACGTATGCGGTGCCGTCCTCCTCTCAAGATTTTGAGAAAACAAAGCAAGAAAGCTGTCGGATCAGAAAGCTGCTTTGCAAAGCGCGGATTGGCAATGACGTTTGTGCAACCAGCAGCAGTCGCTTAAGGATCACAGCCGATCCTTGAGGAAGAAAGGATAAATTTGAAGGGGTAACCCAAGCGTCGCAAGGGCAAGTCAAAAAAAGCGAGCGGCAGCTTGCAGCGTTGACGCAGCTTCAGGTCGGGCTTTAAATCGAGCAGCCTTGAAAGCCGTTGCTGGCGCTGCTACAGTCGCAATATGGGACGAGAGGCGCTGTCCACAGCAGAGACATACGAATTGGCGGGACGGAAAAAGAAAGGCAAGTTGAGCGGTGGAAAGAACTACTCAACGGATGCAGCTCTTCCTAGCTTTGTCTGTGCTTATTCTTCTCTCCTGGCTTTTTTTCTGCTTCTTCGTCGCTTCTTATATTTGCTTCAAGAAGGCCGGAATTGGAAAAAGAGCGCTGGGGGCAGAGAGTAACTGGGCAGATAGTCGAAAATGGCAGCTCTGGCTACGTCGCGTAGGTTGCAGAGCCAAGGATTCCAAAAGATGCGAAGTGAACGGTCAGGAGAGCCGAGCAACGAGGCCAATTCAGGATAGCACACCACTAGGCCGGCACAATTGTTTGACGGCAGTGATGATGTCAATATTGCGGAGCTCCGTTTACGAGAAACGAGAGTCGAGCGACAAAAGGATGCCTGTGGGAGAAAAGATTCGGCTAGTGAAGGTGTAAAGTATCTTGAGAGATGGAAGGGGGGGAAGAGAGATGCTTCTTGCGCAAAGAAAGAAGAGGAGGAAGTAAAGAGTAAAAGTACCTAGACGCAGGTGGGGGAGAGGGAGCGATCGAGTTTTTGTCAAAACCGGAGTGTCGCAATGGGAAACGCATCCATCCATCGATCGAGGAGGGATCGAAAGGGTGCTTGACAAGAGGAGCCAAGTCAAAGTCCACTCTGACTCCGTAATGCCTGCCAGGTACCTTAGTACTGAGGTACTCCGGCCTCCGGCCTTGTACCCTCGTACTGCTCGCAGCCCAAGACAGCACGAGGGGGAAAAAAAAAACCTTCCAGCGAGCTCTGCCCTGCAACCTGCATGGGGCGCATGGGGAGGTGCTTGGGCGCTGGGGCAGCTAGAAGCGACAGGGGTAATCCCAGGGCCAGGAAAGCAGAACGCTGCTGCGACTTAGTGGAGGCCGGACAGGGAACTAGGGTCCGGCAGGGGAGAAGAAGAGGGGCAAACCTTTGAGGGGGGTGGGGGGGTTGCTTGGAGAGAGGGGAGAGGGGGCCTCATGGTCTCTGGGCCGTACCAAGGTGTGCGGCGTCTTGTATCTCTTGTACCTTTTGGAGTCTTTTGTACCCCTCGTACCGCTCGCAAGTACCTCCCGCAGCTCTCGCACAAGTCGGTACCTTGGTGGTCCCCCGTCGCCTCGTGTGGCTTGCCGCATGTACGCTTGCTTACAGGTTTCGCTGCCTCTCCGAGTGTACGTATTCCATGGCGCTCTCTGTTGAAGCAAAATCCTTACCAAATATACCTGCTCAATCTCTAGCGCGAGGGTCTTCCACACGGGTATTGCGCATATTCCATCCTCTCGCTTGATTGCCAATGTGCAGCCGGTGAAGATCCTGTTTCTCTAGTGCCAGTCAGTGCTGAGCACGAAGGGGCTGTTGGGTAGTAAGATAGAGGTTCTTCCATGATTCGAATGGAGGCAAGGGCTTGATGAATGCCTTCCTGCCTCTGATGACCGGCCACCGGTATTATTCTTTTGTCTACACTTGCTTCTGCACCTTTGCCGTTCTGACTCCTCTTACTCGGCTCCTTTTCCCTCGTACGTAAGCTCGAGTGAGTTCGTTTTCTTCCTCACCCAGGTACCTTATCTCTATACCACTAGATGACCCAGAGCTCTCGTCAATGCCTTCGTTCTCATGACTCCATCATTACTCAACGTCGAGTCTCCGGACCCGTATATGTAATACTGCACCTCGTCAACGATACTTTCCGCATTTCTCGTTGGCGCCCTTGGACCCTAACTACTATTTTACTAGTAGATACTGGCACCACAGTGGGCCTCTAAGCCCGGTTAGTCAAGGTCCCTTTCTGCCTTCGGCCAGGGTCTTTGGAGTTTGGATTTCTGGAAACCATTAAGGATCCTCTCAACCTCGGTGCGAACCAGAAGAGGTATAAAACGAAGACGGCGGTGGCATGCAGTGCCTACCTGCGTCAAGGGCGTGCATATCAAGTACTACCGGTACCAAACGACAACGGCGCTGTCAAAACCGGTTGCGCTATGCCTTTCCGAAAAAAAAAAAAAATTCTCCATCGCCGGAATCTCGATCGCAGAGTCCTCAAGACGCTACCTGGTGGATCACCAGGGCTCTTAGTGTTCCCCTACTGGAGTGTCGGCTTGGGCAGGATGACTGTTGAAATGGTTGACGTCACGATGGTAAGCAGAGGGTCACGTCAAGTCGACCTTCCGACCCTGAGGATCCATTCAGCGCCCCGGAGTTGCCATCTTGCCATTTTTCCATCAAGCAAGGGAGCTGCGTCGCTGCAATCTCGGCCCAATGCCCTTTTCCATTTAGTTGTTTTCTAAAAAAGTTTCGGGAAAAGTCCCCAAAAAATATCGCATACAAGTCAGGGGATCTTCATACTCCCGTTTTAGCATTCCATATGTCGCAAAGTCGACCGCGTAGCTAGTACCCGACTTAGGCAGCTAGAGAAACGCAGGGTAGTACATCCACTTCACTCAACTTCCGCTTGAAGGGCGTTGGAAGGTAACAAGTACTTGACGCCAGCAGAGGACGGGGCGTCCCAGCCTGTACCCCGGACCTCGTCTACGCGCTTACAGGTAAACACTCGTCAGACTACTCCGTACTAGTAGCCGAGAACAACCACTGTTTTCAGCTCCCGCCTGGGCAGCCGGTAGCCTTATTCTCCAAGATCAAGAGGGGGAGCTGCAGCAGACAGGTTTCCATAAAACCTCTTGGCATCAGGTGAGATTGCATCGCTCTAAAAAATTCTCCTCGCTGTATCAAAGTTTTATTTTCTTTCTTTTCTAGAATGCCATCTATAGTCCCGAAAATCCATGATTCACGAATTTCGGTTGCCTTTGGGAGAATCCGCATCTCGAAATTTACCCAGTCACGTTGACCTCATCGTGTCGTCATCGCGATTTGGGAGCCCTCAGCATGTTACTGACACCGAGCAACAGGCACTGGGCGCCACATCCACAGCTCGCGCTACGCTTTCGCATAAATGCAGTGACAGCGGGCTGAGGTCAGTATTGAGGAATAAAAGAGGGCCCCCGGGTTCTTGAGGAGCCACAGACAAGGGTCCTCGAGGGTCCTTACGGGCACAGCGTAAAGTCTTTTAGACTGATAAAGAGGCCAGGGATAACGGAGACCAGCGCAAGGGCAGGGGCAATGCTTAGCGCCTCATCCAGGGTCGTTCGCATGCAATGGAGAGCAGGGTCCAGCAGCCTATGGCTTGTCGAGTCTCACGGCACAGCAGCCAATTATCGGGAAGATCGAGGAACGCCTGCGGATCTTCTGGGTCTTCCGGAGACGTTCCTAGCAGCCAGCGTAGCGCGGCGCCGCACAGCTACAGCTTCTAGCACACGGTACCTGCCCCCCCCCCCCCCCAAAGAGGCATGTACGAGCATGTACTCCATATTTATCTCATCACCACTTGACATATACCTACTGGTACCTAACTACTAGGCAGTACTCCGCGGCGTCCGGCGCTGCTTCTGTTGGCGGCTCTTGTGTGAGAGCCTACTAGGCAGTAGGCTACCTAGCCACAACTCTACTCCATGGGCAAGCCAGGGCGCGAGTTTCGACGTAGGTCCCTTGGCCATAAGTAATGGCTTCGCCTAAGAAGTGAATAGGTACCGAGGAGGCAGCTTGGGTACTTGGATATCGCAGCGCCGGTACCAACAGCTACGGCAGCGTCTTCATCGAAACATGAGCAATACATTCCGTCACTCTCCCCCTCTCCTCCCTGCCCACACACATCCGTTCGGTTGCTGTGCGCGCTAAGGTCCCTTAGATCCGTTGAAGCAGAAAGATGCAATTCATACCCGAGCATGGAGTTTTTTTTTTGTGGATGTCGGTTGCCCCTCTCTTGAGTTCGCGGACAGTTGCGCGTCCCAGAGTTGCAGTGCGTGATGCATCGCGTTCAGTCCTACCCTTTGGCGCTTTTGAACCCTCTTACGCCGGCTCCACATTATATTTCTGTCTGAAAAAGCAATCAAGGCGTGTCCTCTAATTTTTTTTTTTATTCCTCCATCTTTTCCGGCTCTTCTCATCTTTAGGGAGCAACCGAGGGTCCATTTTAACCAGAGTTTTCTATATGGGACATTAGTGACGCCTCTTTTACAGATGCGGGAGGGAAGCTCCGTAGGGCGACGTCACGGAGCTTCTTTGTGTGGCCCACTACCACTTAGTCCGGATATGTCTGCTACACCCACTTTATATCACGATATACAACTGATGATTGCAGTTTTTCATGGGCTTACCTTGTAAAGGCTAGGTATCGAGTACACTGTGACGGGCAGCACTCCTCCATCGGCACCTGACTAGCTCCCATGAATGGGCGAATAGCAGCTGTTTTCACGGTATGCTCGTACATAGAGGCTGCATACATTGGGTATGTACCTGGAGCTGACACACGCAGACACATGTACATGCCAATGTCGACACCTTTCGCCTTAAATCAAAGTGCAGCTTGTCGGTGTGGCCTCCGGGATGGCGGGATGCTCTATCAGTTCGAGGGCTGACCGACTTTGGCAGCATACGTGGCGGATGAGAAAAGCCAGACCATCGCCGTGGCTCCAATGCAGGCCTACCTTAGGTTTGTACACGGCAAGTGTGTCTTCCTATCAACCGAGAGCTACCCAAGGTACCTGTGAATGAAGAAGGAACAACTCATGAGAGCCTACGAGATGGAGGGTGTGGCTAGTGGTGTGGAGTGGGCGGACGGCACCTCAGAGAAGGTACATAAGGTACAGGGTGCATGCCGCCCACTTACCCGCGGGCGATGCGCACCTAAAAAGACGATGAATGGCGCATAGTCTTATTCATGGAAGGAGCCGGCTAGTACGAGAGAAAAGAGGACACCTCAAGCGAGACAAGACGGGCGAAACGAGGCAGGTTATGCGAGGGTCTCAAATAGAAGAGGGAACGGGACAAGAGAAATCGCCCCTAAGCGGAGAATGGAAGCGGCATGTAAGAAAACTGGGAAAACATGAGCCCTTTGAAGTGGTTTTGTCGCCGCATCGTGAGTCGGCCAGCCACTTCCACTGCGGGTAGGTACCTAATCCCGCGTCTATACGGATTACAGTGCTTCCAACGTTGGAACGGAATGTGGCTGCTGCACCGGCCGGGTCAGCCTTCCCATCACTGATAATGGCAGCATCACCTCCGCTCATTAGCAGGGAGGGAGAAGGGAAATGCAGGTCCTTCTTTCCCGGAGGGCCATCTCACTGATTGTATCCTTTATTAGGTGAGGTAAGGAAAAGGTACGGCAGACTTCGTATCGAGTCCATCCCTGGAAGGCCCGGCTCTTACTCGACCCACCGCTCTCTATGCGCCTGCAAAGCTTCTTTCGCCCCTTCCCCTTTCGAAACGCTTTTACTACTACTAGGGAGTACCACCAGGAAGTACGCCCGTACCTACCTACTACTAGTAGTAGTACCTACTAACTATAGTACTAGATTCGTTCTCTGCTGGACAGTCCGCGAATTACCTACCTACTCCATAGTTCTTTGTTTTTGCCTTCTTCTCTTTTCCATTTTCTCAAGCCCGACCCTGGTTTGGCTTTTCGTGCATCAGGCTATTGAACTGCTCAAGCCCTCTGCTTACGGCCTGCCTGCTCGTAACTTATGCCTGTTCGATGCCTTGTCCCAGCCAGCAGCGTCCGCGCGCAGCCAACTCGCGATGTTGCGCCAATCCATCAGCTCCGTCGCACAGAGTGAATTCAAAGAGAGCTGTGGCCGCACCCAGCCATGCCATGGAAGTACGGGTTTCTCGTGGCGCGTCTACTTGTATGGCAATACGTATATGTGGCCCTAGCAGTGTGCTTTGGCCCTGCCGCCCAACTCAGCGCTCTGCCGATCGTAAAATTCCAGGGCTCTCCACCCGCGCATGGCTGCGAGGATCTCGAGTTTTGCGGAGGGATCGATAAACTGGCTCGGCCACATGTGCAGCCCGCTTCACGACCGCCCCGCCCGGACCAGGGCCTGCGACTCCGCTCGGCCCACATCGGTATGGGAAAGCTTGGATGGGCTACGGAGTACAGACGTCTGAGACGCACAAGTTACACCCAGGCACGAAGGTGACTAGAAGCCTCTTGTGGCCGCATGCGACTGCGTTGACCCAGCTCTCAAAAGCTCTCTGCCGGCCCATTCCCCTTCCACTCACGTGGAGCATTTGTGATAAAGGGACGAAAGAATGAAAACCTCACAAAGCTTCAGAGCGGCGTGGGCCTGTCTGGAGCGCCGGCACCGCCTAGGCTGATGCCGCAAACGATAGCTTTGCGCGGCAGCTTTGCAGCATTGAGAACGGACGTCCATATATATGTACGGCTCATGGTCCGAAGGTGCGGTGAATATGATATCTCTCGGCCGACTGTCGTTCACTGGGCATGGTGGAATAGGCGAGTAGCGCCATCGAGCTCCTCCATGCAACCTTTCAACACGACCTACCCTGTCTGTGATCGACAGCACCATCTGTCACGACAAGATTAGGCAACACCCCTCTCCACCCCCTTTCTTTTTAAAAGAAAAGAAAAGAAAGGAATAAAAAAGAGAAACGACAGCCAGCTGCGGCTTCAGTAAGAAGACGAAGCAAGAGTCCGCCCCTCAGTTCCTAGAGTCTTGTCGTTACCGTCTCTCTGTTAACCATGACTCTTACTATATCCGCACTCAACCCGGGCGCCTCAAAAGGGTGCTGCGAAGTATAGAGAAGTTGAGACAGGCCTTGCAGATAGGAGTGCTGTCTGAGTTCCCCCAAAGGGGTGGGACTATTAAAATGCCTGCTGTCACTCCCTTTTTGCGCTTTGGTACCTCCACGTTGAGGCACTGCTCACCTAAAGTTCCGTGCTAGGGATCTTTGCTAGGGTCCTTGAAGTTGAATGGGGTCCGTTTGACGTTCGACATTCTTCCATCACGTTCCTCTAAGCCCTGCCCAAAATTCTCTTGAAGCGTGAGGCCCGATGATTAGGGATCCCGAGCGACTGGGTTCGGTTGTGGATCAAATATATTGGTCTGAATTATCCTCAGGCTGTCTCCGGCACAGGATCCTCGCATAGCGGGCCGCGGTTCTCGAGTACGGCGGATAGCCTCATGCTTTATCCCTTCGCTCCATGTAGTCTCACCGGGGGCTGGAGATTCATATTTTCCCTCTTTTCCCCTTTTTTTTGTTCCTCACCTTGATCGATCGATAATCTGATAAATGTCTATTCGATCGTCGTACAGATTTCTCCCTTCTCCTTTACAATTCTTTCGTGAGGGTAGCCTACGCCTCCCCCCCCCCCCACTACTCTCTCGCCAGGGGATTAACCAATGGATGTTTTAGTCACGATGCCAGTTCCAGCGTTGACGTGCATCTTCCGCGTTCCGCCTCTACGGTATCTTAGCTTGAGTACCTACCTTATTAGTACCTTAGTGCGAAGTACTTTATGCTCACTACCTTAGATATGGAGCTCGCCGCCCTGTCGACACTCCCTTCTAACATGTACTTCGTGCGTACGTACGGAGTCGTCTTAGTATACCTGTGCTGTGACGCAATGTACTATGAAACCCCCCGGAAGGATTTGACCCCTGTCCATGTTCTACACACAAGAATACCTCATCGAGATCTGGGATTCAATATAAGCGCTCGTGATTGGAGAGCCGCCACACTATCCGTGTCCGCAGCAGACCAAAGGCCTGCGATCTCGATTGTTGAGACCCGGAAGCTTCCAGTCCCACGCCTATGTACCAACACTCATGGGACCATTGGAGAAGCTGACCTTCAAAATCATTGACAGATTGCGCGGATTATTAATTTGTGACTGTCGGATGAATCTGAGGTTCTTTTAACTCATGATAGAAGCCTGGGTAGGTTACAGCTGCGCCTCTATTCTCTGGAGCTTTGTGAATAGGCAAATGGAACAAGACCGTCAACACCGGGCAGGCAGCCCGATTACTTCTTACTTGTTACATACCTACCTCTCCTACGGCTATGGAACGACATGTCGCGTGGTGAGCGATACTACTGCTCAAGGCACTTGATGCCCACCGAGAATGGAAAATCAGAGACCCTGCTTGGTGTTCGCATGACCCTTTATCCTTAGTCCAATCTCACTAGGGAAATTCTGCTACATGGCACAAGCAGGTATCTCTCTATGTACTCCGTAGAATGACTTGTGATGCATGGTCAAAATCATACCTCATCTACCAAGTATACAAGTTGTCATCTGCCTACCCTGTCGTTCGCTGTCCTTCTCGCCCTCATGCACCGCGTGATCAGCCACGCCCCGTCGCTCACTTCCAACCTGTCACATTTCACTGCCACCTTTCATCTCGTCCCTGGCAGCCACATGGTTTTAGGTTAGGCTAACGGGTAGTCTAAGAAGCCAGGAGGGTTTATTGGATCGGGTTGCGGTGGTGGAAGATGGGCACATGGGAGATCTCCGTGACACGACATCATGATCGTCGGAAGAAATTGGAGATGTCGAGAATTGTGAAAAGAAATATTATTTACTTTATTCTATGAGCACTGGAGAGTAAAGAGGAAAAAAAAGTCATCCGTGTGATTGCCCCCAGTAACGCCCACTTCGCCAAACAAGGGAAATGAGTAAGATGTAGAAAGAAGAACGTCCAGCTGGCGATTGTATCAATATACATTCTTTCAGGGAGAGTCCCGTTCAACGCCACGACAGATGATCCTTTTTAAGAAATTCACTTGTCAACATCCATTCACTTGTCAACATCCCACTATAATAGTGACTATGATTATCAGAGCCGCAACAAATCAGGTGTAAGAGCCATCATCTGATGATGCCCTCCCATTGCTTCGACGAGGGGGGGGGGGGGAGGCAGCAAGTCCTTCGCCGGGACCTAATAATGGAATAGATTTTCTGTTGCTGCCACTCATTTCCGGTTCGGCACAGGAGGCGGACCCATTTTAGTGGCTCCGGTGTCAACTCGCTTTGAGGCGGGCAAATCCGGGACCTTGAACCCCCCTCCGCTGACTTGTGTAAAAGTGCCGCCCTTGAACCATCGGTCTTCCTCAGCCTTGCGCTTCCGGCTAAGCTCAGCTTGCATCTTGGGATCGACGAGCTCTAGGCCCTGCACTGGAGTGAAGGCCAATGATGACTGTGTGCCGGCCGCAGAGCCGACGGTGGTGCCCACGCCGGAAGCTCGGAGCCCCTTGCCTCGAAGGTCCATCCCGGGTGCCTGGCCAAAGCCTCCAATGGACGATGCGGTACCGCCGCCCAGTGTGCTTGCTCCACCCCAGCCTTTGCTCTTGGCGCCGAGTTTTGCCCTCGTACGCTGGTCGACTTGCAATCCTCGGATGCGCCCGTCGTTGGCCTGACCAATCATTCCTAGGCCGACCGTGCCTTCGCCTGTGCCGTAACCGACTTCTTTCTCTTCTTTTCCAAACGCCATGCGGTTCTGGGCCTTGCGTAGCTCCGTCATGGCAAGTGCCTCTTTAGCCTTTCTGGCCCGGCGACCACCTCGCTTTCGGGCAGGCTTGTCGTCTGGCACGGGCAGCGCCCGTTGGCCTTTGTTTGGCGGAGGTTCTGTAAGCTTCTCCAGCCTCTCCAAGCAGGCAGACTTTAGCTGCTCGCCTATTGAGCCATCGGGACTTGAGTGAATGCGATCGACCCGTGCGGCGAGGACTAGCTTGGCCGCTACAATTCGCATCGCTTGCTTTTTCAAGTCGTTTGGTATACCTCGAATGATTTCCGAGTTGTACAGATAGCCTTGCTGACGGATACCAACATTGGTTGCAAGGCCGGCCTGTCTTTTCTTTGAGCCCCATGAGGGTATGTTGCACGCTGGGGTCTTGGACAGACCGGTCAGGCCCCCAGCCGCGTTGAGCAGCTGCGCAGCGGTAAGGGAACCGATGAGAACCGTCAAGTTGGGCGCGAAGATGTTCATTCGTGATTGCACGTATTCCGTAAGCGTCTGCTTCGCCTTGTGAAGAGCAATCATCATTTCACATGCCTGCCGCACTCGTTGTAGCTCTTCGGGTACCAGTTCGTGCCCTTTTGAGGTCGTAGCTTCTACCGTGACAATCATCAGGGAGGGGCCATCGAGGACTGCTTTAAGTCCCACACCCAGGGGATTGTCCGTCGAAGTCTGAAGAGCCTTGATGCTCTCCGAGTCCATGGGCCCATTTCCGATGATGGCCACCACCTTGGCATATTCTAACGGGGTCGTGACGAGCCGTTCTAGTTCAGGGAACCGGGTCGAATAGTGGTCGCGAATAAATTTGTGGACCAGCGCGACCTCGCCATCTATCATAGTCGACAGACTGTTGGACTGCGTGAGCAAGTGGTATTCGGGATGGTCTTCGATGTTGCCAACGTTGTTTTGCTGCGCAGTGGGCTGCGACTGGTAATGGCTGATTTTCTGTAGAAGTCGGGCCAACACGTCAGGGCTAATTGCTCATCTCGATAAAATGATGTAAACGAGCCATCCAGAAGATACAGAAGGGTGAAAGGCTTCAATGTCAAGGGGAACGGGGCGCTACTAACCTCAAGTACCGGTTCCAATGTCTGCATCAAGCTGGCGACGCTGCGGACGTCTTTGACAGCGCCAAGTTGCATCTTTTCGACCTTTGCCTTGGTTGCCTCCGTATCCTCCATATCGTTCATCGCACCCCCTCCTTCGTCTTCAGAACCTGCTTCTTCAGCATCATCGCCATCACCAGTGGCATCGCCATCTACGTCCATGGCGTCACGGTCACCATTTGTCTTCTCCGGGAGAACGAGGCCATCGTTCTCTAGCTCCTCAGCTTCGTCTCCAGAGCTTCCGAAATCGTTGAGCAAGTCGTCTGCGACTGTCGACATGATGACGGCTGGAAAGCTGGGAGATCTCACTGCCCCCTTGTTTTGCGTTCTTTGGACGGCAGGTCTAACAGTCTTGTGTGGGTGGCGATGCGCGATGAAGTTGAGAAACGAGAGGGCGTAAACAACAAGGCTTCTTTTTCTTCCGTTGTCGATGAAGCTGCGAGGCTGAGAAAGCAAAGACGACGCCACAGGTGGCCTTGGTGGTCCGTGCGCACCCCTGGAGCCTAAGAAAAATCTCTTATCGCGCGATAAGACTCGCCTCGCCTCGCTATGGATAGCAGGAGCTCTTATGCTTTGTTACTTTGTACCTACCTTACTTCTATGTCTACCTAGGTAGTGACTTTTTGCTAAACCCAAACCTCTTCGTGGAGGAACCATCCACACAACGGTCATTGGCAACGAGAGCCCGACTCCGGCCTTTAGGATCCTGATTTTACCTGGGATTTTTCTTTCTTTCCTTTTCATCGTCAATAAAATTTACGTCGTGCATCGACAGATAACGCATCGACAACATGGAGTCGTCGCGTGGCCCGCCGAGGGTCAAGAACAAGGCCGCAGCACCGATCCAAATCAGCGCTGAGCAGCTGCTTCGCGAGGCTGTCGACCGGCAAGAGGTGCAGATTCAGGCCCCGACGCAACGATTTGCCGATCTCGAGGAGCTCCACGAGTACCAGGGGCGGAAGCGTAAGGAGTTTGAGGACTATGTCAGGCGGAATCGCGTCAAACTGAGCAACTGGCTGCAATATGCGCAGTGGGAGCTGGAGCAAAAGGAGTTTGCCCGCGCCCGATCTGTCTTCGAACGGTGTCTTGATGTCCACCCCAATGATGTCCAAGTATGGACGCGATACATCGAGGCCGAGATGAAGTCAAGGAATATCAACCATGCTCGAAATCTTCTTGACCGCGCCGTCACGCGGCTGCCCCGTGTCGACAAGCTGTGGTACAAATACGTGTATATGGAAGAGATGTTGGGTAACATTCCCGGAGTGCGGCAAGTGTTCGATAGATGGATGCAGTGGCAGCCTGGTGAAGCGGCTTGGAGTGCGTACATTAAGCTGGAGAAGCGTTATGGAGAATTCGACCGCGCTCGTGAGATCTTTAGGACCTTTACCATGGTCCATCCTGAACCTCGAAATTGGATCAAATGGGCAAAGTTTGAGGAAGAGTATGGCACGAGCGACTCAGTTCGGGAGGTGTTCGGCACAGCGGTTGAAACCTTGGGTGACGACTTCGTCGACGAGAAACTGTTCATAGCCTATGCTAGGTTTGAAGCCAAGCTGAAAGAGTATGAGCGAGCGAGAGCCATCTACAAATATGCGCTCGATCGTCTACCCCGATCCAAGTCGAGGCTGCTTCACAATGCGTATACGACGTTTGAAAAGCAATTCGGCGACCAGGATGGCGTGGAAGACGTGGTGTTGTCCAAACGTCGGGTGTACTATGAGGAGCAGGTACGGGAGAATCCCAAGAATTACGATGCCTGGTTCGACTATGCCGGGCTAGAAGAGGCCTCAAGGGATGCAGATCGTGTTCGGGATGTCTACGAGAGAGCTATTGCTCAGGTGCCGCCGACTCAGGAGAAGCGGCATTGGCGTCGTTACATCTACCTATGGATATTCTACGCGGTGTGGGAGGAGCTCGAGGGTCAGGACATTGAGCGGGCGCGGCAGATCTACAACACCTGCCTGACCTTGATACCACATAAGAAATTTACATTTGCCAAGATCTGGCTGCTTGCGGCACAGTTCGAGATCCGACAGGGCGAGCTGGCGGCCGCGCGAAAATTGCTGGGCCGTGCCATTGGCATGTGCCCCAAGGACAAGCTCTTCAATGGATACATCGACCTAGAGCGGAAGCTGTTTGAGTTTGTGCGCTGCCGCACGCTGTACGAGAAACACATTGAGTACAATCCGACAAACTGCCAGACATGGATCAAGTTCGCCGAACTGGAACGAGGCCTGGACGATCTGGACCGTGCGAGGGCCATCTTCGAGTTGGCTGTCAGCCAGACGCAGCTCGACATGCCAGAGCTTTTGTGGAAAGCCTACATTGACTTTGAAGAAGAAGAGGGCGAATATGAGCGAACACGCGCGCTGTACGAACGACTTCTCGAAAAGACAGACCACGTCAAGGTCTGGATCAGCTACGCCCACTTCGAGATCAACATTCCCGACGACGACGCGGCCGAGGCGGCAGCAGACGAAGAGCAGGAAGAGCAGCCCGTTAGCGAAGAAGCTAAAGCGCGCGCTCGCAAAGTCTTTGAGCGTGCTCATAAGAGCATGCGCGATAAGGACCTTAAGGAAGAGCGCGTCAGCCTGCTCAACGCCTGGCTGTCCTTTGAGCGCACGCACGGCACCGAGGAGGACGTGGAAGCGGTGCAGAAGCAGATGCCCCGCAGGGTCAAGCGCCGGAGGAGGGTCCAGGACGAGAGCGGAGACAACACCGAGGACGTCTACGAGGAGTACTTTGATTATGTCTTCCCGGCGGATGACCAACAAGCCAAGAATCTGTCCAACATCATGGCCTTGGCCCAGAAGTGGAAGCAGACCGGGGGTAATTTATCAGGGGCTCCGTGAGAGGCTGTCTAGGCTGTCTCGTCTTGTGCTGTCGTTTGCTTGCCTCATCCAATAACACGCGCGTGTCTTACTTCCCGCGCTTTCCTCTTTTCCCTCAGCGGCTACCAGTGTATTATCATCCCTCATGTTTTTCCACTGCAGCGGTGAAAGGATGTGGTGCCGTGCGCCGTACTAGCCGAATCACCCCATCCGACCATCCCAACAGGCCATCCCATGCGTGGGAGAGACGTGCGTCCGGGGGAGCAGACGCATGCCATGCAGACGCAGATAACACTGGGCAGCAGACCAAAGGCCGCCGATTCGCCCGCTCAAGGACGCACGACGACGTCACCCCGTCTACAGCTACGCATACTGCAGTCTGGGAAATGCGACAGTGGAGCGACGAGGGGTTCGGGCCGCGCTGTGACGTTTCAACCTAGGAGGTGGGAAGCCCGGGAGAGCAGGGAGTTCGGAACCTGATGCACGATGCCCTCCTGCGTGAGCGATGATGTCATAGATCTTGGAATGCGACGGTTGCGAAATTTGGAAGGCGTTTAGGGAGTAAGCGTCAACCAAAAAGCTACGAAAAACCACGAGATGCACTTCTCAGTGTAATACCAGATATCAATGTACATGCGAATATTGAAGTCATAGAGAGGGCTAGAAACTAATCGTAACTTTTTTTTTGTGTGTTTTCTTCTTGTTTGGTTTTTCATCTTAATCCAAAATACATAATACTCATTAGCATTGGCAGTCATGATTCGTAATCGTTTCTTGCAGCTCTACCCAACAGATCCCCCACCTCCGACGAAACCAGTTTATTCAGCCAAAAATATCCGTCCCTGAACCTGTTTTTCCTATCCAAGTGGTCCAATCATCGCAGATCTGCCCATCTTCACCCCCTGGAACCCGGTGTTTGGTCCGTTGTCGCCCAACATAATTGCCCAACCAGGAAGACATTGAACTAAGCATCTTCCTCATGGATGACCACCGTGCTCCCGCAGATTCGTATACTCCCTGCAGGTCGGAAACACCAAGTTCGGCTTCGATATCCGAGAACAGCTGATTGTTCGTGTCGATCGATCGATTTGTGGTCCCGTTCCACACACTGAATCCTTGCAGTGAGCGTGAATCCGCCCTTTCGGATGGCTTCTTTAAATCTCCGAAAGGAACACGCACATCTCTCCTATTAGTAGCGTCGGTGTTCTGTAGAAAATCATTTCATAATTAGTCAGTGTGCTTAATATAGATTTGCAATTTGAAGGGGGAAAAAAGAGAAATTGACTAAAGCCCGAGCTCAATCTATTTAGTCTGTGTTACGCAGCACATAATGTCTTCCATGTTGCATCTCTTTGACATTTGCCTGATTAGAAAGTAGATCCGCAATGCCAACGTGAGAGACAAACCACCATTTCGTATACAAGGCTTGCTTTAATGTAGACAGAAAGAAAGTATATGCAAAGAATCTGAGTTGAAAAACAGCGAGGCGCTTGTCGCGGCAACGAGCGTTGGTCATGAGACTCCTTGTTGAGGACGTGGTATCTTTTTGAGTTCTGAATTGCAACATAGACTGAGCCATGCCTCAGTGACGTGGAATGCCATTTGTCATAGTTTAATGGCTGTCGCGTCTGAGAGGGGGCTGAAACAATTGAGGGCGGTCGATGCCACGCGGTTCATCCTCGCCGTCTGCGTAATACCCATTCTGGCCTTGTGACGATGGGTTAGACCAGCTAGAGGACCGTCGACGCTCTCCGAGCTTATTCCGTCTCTGCAATCGCCTCTCGTGGCGACGCTGTTTTTCAGTCTTCCACTCTATGCATTCCTTTCTCATGTCTCTGGCCTCTTTGAGCTCTGAGAGAGCGCCTTTGATACCAATAGCAGCGATTCCAACTGAAGCTGCGTCTTGCATCAAAGCCTTAGTCTTGAGTTTCTTGGCTTCTTCTGGGCTGAGCAAGCCCTCTTTGACAGCCTCCTTCCGTGCCTTCCTTTTTTCCATACTCTTGTAGACATTATGTGCTGCGTGAATGGTGGCGACAGTCGCAAGACCCGTAGTCAACAATTGCTTACCTCTCAATTTCTTTGCTCTCTTTTCATCCTCGGAAGAATCCCCTAGGTCGGATGAAGATCCGTAGCTATCCCTCCGTCGGGAATCGCGGGAACGGTCCCGCGAACGATCCCCAGAACCCCTGCGGCGCCTACGCCGGTATGCTGGATCGTCGTAGACGTGGTCATCATCGTCATCATCACGTCGGTTAGATCGGCGAGAGCCGCGGTCAGAATAGTCATCGTCGTAGTCGCGCCTTCGACGATCGTCGGCAGCCACTAAGGCTCCGCTACCCAATCCCAGTTTGGCAAGACCATCCCGTGCTCTATCAACAACGCTACGACTGCGGCTGCGGCTGCGGTCCCTCGAAGGGCTCCTGGAATCATAACTGCGGTCGCGACCGCGGCTGGGATCGCGAGATCTTGACCGATCCAAAGCCTTCTTAGCTCCGAGAACACCTAAACCGGCTGTTGCAAGTGCTGCAAGGCCGGCGCCTCCATGACCACCCTTTGATCGCGCACGGGATCGGGAGCGGCTTCTGCCTGTGCGGCGATCCTCCTCAATATCGTTCCTGGAACCATTGATGAGACGATTGCCCACTAGGCCACCAATGACCGACTCGGCAAGGCCCAGCTTTCCATGGTCCGCACCATGAGCAGCATCTACCGTGGCAGCACCGGCGGCAGCAGTTAGAATTCTCTTAGTTTTCTCCCCGCGCCAACCTCCAGGCTCCTTGGCAACACGGAAGGCTTCAGTGGCGCCGGCGAGAAGCGAAGCAATGGCTGCCTTCTGGATCTTGCTGGCGCCCCTGCCGGTTCTAGATTCTGAGCGGGAGCGAACACTCCGAGAGCTAGGGCTACCGCCACGGCTCCGAGTGTCAGAATGTTTGTCATCGCCTCCGCCGGTGAGGCCCTTGACAGCGGCTCCAAGACCGGTGGCGGCGATGGCGCTCTCGAGAAAGTTTTTGTGGCCCCTCTTCTCCTTTGTGCCGCTCTCCTCGTCCGAAGAGTAGTATTCATCCAGTTGGCCGTCACGGCCTCGCTGGAGAATGTACTTTGCCTTTTGGTCCTTCCTCGCCTGCTGCTTGCTGTAAAATTCGGCTCCTGAGTAGGCAGCGAGCGCGCCGAAGCCGGCAAGGGCAGCCGACGACAGGGCATTACGTTGCACCGGTGTGCCTCCCTCCTTCGCCTCATGGCGATCATAGAGCTCTTTACCACCTACGAGCAGCGCAGCGCCGGCAACAGCAGCAATGAGTTTTTCTTGCTTAGACAAGGACTTGTGTTGCCTATGCCTCCTTTCACGGTAATGATCGTCATCCTCGTGAGAGCTGCTACCGGCGTACCTCGAGCGGCGGTCATAGTCCCGGTCATAGCGTGCGTCAAGACGCGGGCCATAGGTACGGCGGTATTCATAATCCTCCTGGATGTAAGCCGGCTCTGCAGAACGAGCACGGCGGACGTCTTGAGTGTGAGCATAGTCTCGTGCGCTAGGAGGTGGGAAGTCGCGGCGAACCTCCTCAACCGAGAGGCTGCTATCGCGAGGGTCCACGCGGGGGACGACGTCGCGATTCTGGACGGGTCTGCCATAATCGCGATTGTCAAAGTAACGGGGATCGCGATCATCCACCAACTCCTCGCGCAAATAACGACGGGAATATTCCCAATCCTGCGGGCTGTGGCTGGCCATTGGGGAAAGTTTGAGTCTTTCTCCTGTCGTTTCTTGTAATGATAGATCGATTGTGAAAAGGGACGTTTGTGAATGAATATAGGTAGTGAGTAGTAGGCTTATGTGCGCCGGCGGGGTAATCGATTTATGCCGCACCAACCTCCTCAGATGAAGGCAGCCGCAAGTTGATCTCTTGGGTAAAGGTCAACTATGGTGATGGCTACTGGCCGCTGGTGATGCTGACTTTGATGTGCAGCAGAAAGCGCTACAACGGCAAGAGGTAAAGGAAGATTCTTGCGGTATTGTCAGATTTGAAAGGAAAAAGAATCAGAAGATGTTTGTCGAATCGGGGGGCCTTGGAAGAGAATAATGCTGGAAAGAGGGACCTTGACCTCAGCGCCTGCATGAAGCAGCGGGGCAAGACGTAATGGCAAGACATGATGACAGGGGGGAGAAAGAGCGACTGACGCACACCCTTGACATGGCAATGGCCTTGCCATAGGGTGAGGCGATCTGGCTGGCATATTCCTGGCCTGCCCAGGCATCTGCAGAGGATTTTTTTTTTTTTTCAGTGGCACAGCGACTGCGCCCTGCGGCTTGCCTCATGCTCTGCCCTTTGACGTTATTCTAGGCCAGCATGATGGGCCGCTCACTACCCGCCCAACAGGACCAGCCTCGTCCGGAGGCGCATCGAGAGGAGGTCTGTAGGTATCCTAAGTCTCTGCGCTCAGCTTTGTTGGTGCTGTTCGCCGCTAGACGACCGACCTCCTGCAGAGCCAGTCCTCGGTGTTGCCCCTCCTCTCCCTCAATTAGTGAAATCGGTCTCGCCGATCCTACCCATGTTTTTACAAGAGTGAGGCAGCGTCTGGATGATTCAACCAAATACGTTAGGTAGGTAGGTACGTGGTATTGCTGTGCCCGAGCAGAGAGAAGAAAAAATCCGTCCCACATAGGATCTCATGTTTGCGCCAGCCTGCTTCCCCCCCCCCCCCCCAAACCAAAAAAAAAGGTATGCTGCTACTTTACTTCACTTCTCCATCACGCACCAGACGTTTGGTTCATTGCGCTGCCATTACCGGCGCAATATCCACCATCAGGCCCCGACGCTACTCAGCGTCGTCTGTCCTGTTTGGTACCCGATGCCTTGGAGTGCCGCTCATTATTCAGAATGCGGCTCCGAATGTATGGATTTGGTGTGGCGAAAATCAAGGTTTCTGCCCGTGCATTGAGCTGAGCGTCTTCCGGGCGCTAGGTACTTGACTTACCTGCCCACCAATGTTGCTCATAATGCTAGAGCATAGGCAGGGTAGTTCTAATACGAGTATTCCGTGCTATTACTGGCGTCTTCATCATGGGTCTCTGCAGACGCAGCTTGAATAGACATCCGTTGTTGATGCCGCATCTCTTCCCACGCCGTCTCAACAACCTCACGGAAAGGCCCAACGCCACATCATCCGTTAAACCTCAGCGCCTCCTCCCTTTGTTCCTCTTTTCCTTGCCTTTCTCTCATCCGTACCCCGCTCCGCTCCCGAGGCCTCGCGCGCTTTCCTTCTCTGAGCCCCGAGACGTCAGCCACCTCGAGGATTTGGCCTGGGTCGCCTCGGATGTGGCTCGTGACTAGCTTGATTGGCTGGAACTGCACAAGCCACTTTTGGAGGGGGTGTGGCCTACTCCGTACTGGCACTCCTGCTTGGTTCCTGCCATACAGGTATGATGTCACCAAGCGTGGTATCACCAGCAACTGCCTGTCTTAAAAAGGCAGTACGAAGATGTACGAGGATGTACGAGTCTTGCGATTACACACAACGAATGCTGTGCTCCCCAACAATATTGGATCCTGGGGTAAACCAAGGGGACTACAGTATTTTGTATTTTCCACGCTTGGTGACCGCTGGCTTGCCTTGCCTTGCACTGCGCCATAACCCTGTTGCATTTGCCCCATCACGGGAGTACGCAATACGAACTGCTACTGACTTAACTATCTGCCCAAGTACTAAGTATTTAACTCGGATGTCCTGTCTCTGTTGATACTCCGTGCAGAAACATGGTACCTCAAGAGCATCCATTTACAAAGTCTCATTCCCCTTCCAGCCTAGCGCCTCCTCAATCACATCTTATCGTCCCACTAAGCTTATCATCCCGATGCTTAAATATCCCGAAAAGGAACCACAATGTTACTCCAGAAAACGCTGTCCATCAACCCGTTACGTAGTCTGATACGCGGGCGGGGGGGGGGGGGGGGCACCACAGCGCAGATGAAGAGGAAAAGA